>MKGJ01000058.1:35754-71584 GCA_002018255.1 Bretziella fagacearum | reverse complement strand
CCTCCTCTCACTGACTAGTCCTGTAGTTCAACACCCTAGAAAGCTATATTCATCTGCCGAGTAAATAAAAAATAGAAATAAAAACAACGGCCTGATTTCAAGCCCCTGTCACGAGCTGCAGAGGACCAAAGATTTGTTTTTGACTGAGAATACTACTAAACCCAACCTGTATATAAATTCATATAACTCACGACTATCCCACCTCTTTCTCAGGAGATTTCCTGGCCTTCGAATCTTGTCTCTTCACTCAAAAAAAAAAAAACTACTACATTCAACTCTTCGTTCAGATTCTATCAAAGCCTCGGCTTTCATACTGATTTGTCTAATTCTTCATTTTCGTTTCGCTTCGTTTCGTTCTCATGTCCATTGTTGTCTCCGAGCAGCTGCTCACGGCGGAATCATACCATACCATACCATACCATACTATACCATACCATACCATACCATACCACACCATAGCTCTCCTTTACTTATACCCTTAGCCTAACTTTCCTCCCGCCCTCGGGGTCTTGTCAGTCCGAAGCTACTGATTCAATACCATTTCCATTTCCATTTCCATTTCCATTTCCATTTCCATTTTATTCTTGATTCTTTATTTCCTTTTACATCTTATTCGTTGCTCTCTATTCTAGTTTTGATATATAAAGATACATCATCTCCGCCCTTGCTTCCTCGTTCTTGCTTCTTAATCCTGGGCTTCTTTCCCTTTTCAGTTTCATCCCACATCACTTCCTTCCTCTTTTCCTTTACTTCCCTTTTTAGACATCACACACACACACACACATAGACACACACAGACACAAAATGCCACGCTCAACAGCATCAAGAAACTACCACTACGACAGCGATGCCGACTCGCTGTACGATTCTGATGCCTCGGCTCCTTCATCTCTCGGCTTTTCTCGCAAGATCCCAGAGTCTGACAACTACGCCCCGTCAACAAATGTCGTGAGCCGTGCCTCATCAGAGACTCTGGCTTCTACCGTTGCCTCCAGCATCCACGAGGACTCTGATTTCTTCCGCTATGCCGGAGATCTTCCCGTGGTTGCCCAGGAGCCCGACTATGACTATGAGATCCCGGCATTGGAGCCCTACCACCACGAAATCGTCGACTCCACTGTGCGGCCCTCAAACCCTTCTGACTTTGCCCGTCTCTTCCCCTCTACCAACCGCCTATCTATCCGCCATGACGACTTCACCGACGACGGCAACATGAATCTGCGTGTTGACACTGATGCTACTTACCGCAACCGCCGGATCTCTATGCAGCTCTTCCACCTGCGTCTCCAAAACCTTGCCCGTCGGGAATTCTCCCTGCGCCGCTACTGCCGGGACTCTGGCCGTGAGGTTTGCTCTTCTAAAAGACAGTACGTTGACAGATCAAACAACGATTCTAAACGGTCTGTTGCCGACATCTTCCGTCGCCGTGGTAGCCGTACCGGTACTACCGGTACCAAGGCCTCCCTCACAGACTCTGCGTATGGCTCTATCGACGGCATGCCCCGTGCTGACGCCCAGGTCACTGGCGACAGCGACTCAGATCGCAGTGCTCGCTCTATTCTCTCGTCGTCCTCTGGCAACAGCAGCAACTCCAATGCCTCTGTCTCCTCAACGACACCAGCTCGGCCGCAAGCCACCGACACTATGAAGCTTGAGTTCTCAAACTACGCTCGCGTCGACATCACTCGGCGCACCACCCGTAACACCCACCGCTACGAATTCCAGTGGTGGGGCAACACCTACGAGTGGCGCCGTACCACCGACGACAAGAACCTCCCTGGTGTTGTCTGCTTCCACCTCTACCGCAGTGATTTCCCGAGTCCCCTCGCTCACATTGTCCCAGAGACCCGTTCACCCAACCAGGTCATGGCCGATGCGGCCGCCAATGGCTGGATCCCTCCTTGCCACATGTGGATCAGCAGCGAAGATGTCCTCCGCGAGCAGACCGACCACGCCGATGTCATTGTTGCCACTGGCCTCATGGCGTTGACTGACGACTGCATCCGCACTACTTGGCCTTCGCAGCCCAAGAAGTCGACCATGAAGCAACTAGGTGGTAAATCAGTTACTTCTCTACGGTCAAATTCGGTACCAGAGGTCATGCACAAGGCCAATGCCACGGCTTACCCTGGCTATGTCTCGCCTCCGGCCGGAGCTACTACCGGGGTGCCCCACAAAAGGTTCTTCCCCCGCTTCCTTCAACGTGGAAAGTCGTATGCCGATTACTAGAACTTCATGGTTTCTTCCTTGTTCTTTTTTGTTTCGACTCCCCTTATATATATTTTTACTCCCTTTTTTTTATCTACTCTTTTTCTTTTTGTTCTCTCTACTTTCAAGTTACACTTTCTGCCTTTCGGCCAGATCAGGACCTCTTCCCGAGCCACTTCTGTGCGACCCCTTTGGCAACCCCGCCTCCTGCCGTTTTTTTTTTCACACCATTTTTTTTTTTTTTCATTTTCTATCTTAGCGTCTGCTTTCTTCTATTTAGTATTTCATGATGCGTTTCTGTTGTTTTCTGTTTCATTTTTGCAACTATTAGACGCCCCCATCATTGGGCACCAAACACCCTGTTCAGGGTCCAAGTTCCTGACTTGTTCATTATCCGCTTGGCTCATAAATCCTTCTGAGGAATTCCTTGCTCTACGTTGGACAGCCTGCTTTTTCCATTTCTTTGTTTCATTTCAGTACTGCGTTGTTTTAGCTTTGGGAGGATTCTGTGAATTTTGCTTTTTCATTTGTTTATGAATCTTTATCTTGGTTGTAGTCAAGACTTGCATAGTTGCTTCATTGCACAACATTTGCTTTTTTCTCTTATATATGTGATTTCATAGCTTCTAATCTATGTTGTTAGTTGCTTAAATATTTGGGTTGGAATATTTTTATTTTTATTTCTTACGTTACACATAGTTTTGGTTGAGCTCATTCCGTTTCCACTAATCATGGATAATGTCACTTCTATATTTGGATTTTTTTTGGATTTTTTTTTTTTTTTCACGCCTTCTTGTTTTGTATTGTACTCCGGCGTTTCTTCGGATATTTCTTTTGTGCTCACGTGCACAATGAATCTCACGTAAATGTGAACTTAAAATTGTATATATTTTAATCAATATCTTTCTCTCAGTCAATTTTCACCTCAAAAAATGAAATTCCTCACTTGAATCTGTGAATTCTATGTACCTTGTATTCACAAGTAAGTATATCATTTTATGTCACATCTCCATAGGCACCATTTGACAGCCCAGCCAAAGGGTCTGATTTGGAGCCCTAATAGCTTATAATTTACTTCCAGCCCTGGAAATCCTCACTTTGGTTTGGTGAACCTAGCCTCATCACCTTTAGTTCACACCTGCCATGAGCCTACACTGAAAACTATCACCAGAGATACTGTCAACAACATTTGACAAATCTAGTCACCAACATCTTCACTGAGCTTCCTGTCTGCAAACACTTCACACATACATGTGCCAACACATCTGCCGTCTTGTCGACCGTTATATAGATATCGCCTTGCCTTTTCATCTGTATACATGATTGGCTGGAGGCCATGTCATGGGTCTTTGTGCGCAAGATTTTGGGCATATGGTGACCAGCTCAAGCCATGCATAATGTATGATGAAGTATCTCGACTAACCTCGAACGTCTGTTATAATCCCAATCACAACCATCCCCTGGCCTCTTTTTTGTTCGTCATGGCACATGAAATCACACATCGCAAACACACATTGCCCAAGCTAGCTTGGCAGGCAAATGTCCTCTTTAACCTGCATATGTACTTACAGAGGAGTCCGTCCCGCCATCTGCAACTAACTAGCAATTCACACAGACATCAGGCTGGAATATTCCTCCATCTCCACCCTGTAAAAGCCTCATCGGCCAATCATATGTTTGCGTTGTCGCCTGCCACCAGTCCGTCCAGCACACTACTTCACATCCATACTTAATCCGTCTCTCGCTTCGGCTCCTTTCCACCTGACAAGACCGCCAACAATGCCACCGACCCCGGAATAGGAACAGAGAGCCACCCATATACGGATTCTCTTACTCACTAAAATAGTAATGACAAATAAGCATAGCTGCCCGATATGTTGTCCTGCAGGACCAATCTGAGCGATATCACTTGCAAAATCACCGACAATAAAGCCCGCACATGCGCAGAAATATCCCCTTTCGAGAGAGTCCTCGCCATCGGCTTATCACTGGGGCCCTGTTTAACCGAACATTGGAGGAATAAAGAAACGATGCCCCAACATATTCTAGTTCGGGAGTGTCCCGTGGCATCTCGCGAATTTGTGACCCCGAAATGGATAGAGAAAGGCCTACGGATGGACGCTGCCGTCCGTCTGAAGCTGGGCTACGTGGTCGCCAGCACGCCAGGACTCTTTTGGAGCCTCGCTGTCATCTCACCATTGCATATCTGCACATATCATACAAATAACCATTAGGGAAAAACAGAGATACTACAGAACCGGGTTAGCATGTACCAAGGATCATACATCCGAGGTGTAATCAAGTCGGAACTCTCTCTCGAGATGTGGGAAACACAGCATAGGTTCGAGTGACCTGGCACAGTACAGACACTTACAGCATGCACGTAAAGATCTCGGAACGTCATTATGTCGTCTTCAAAAAGCCGTCAATTCATAATTCCAAGCATAGTGCCCATCCCCCTTCCCCCCTTAAACACCCGCATCAATGACACCATAAATCTAAAACATAACTGGTTGCTGGTCCTCTCCACCAAACCAAGATCCAAAGTCCAGCTTCATCAGTAAATGGCTAATGCCACCAACCCTTAACGGGACATATTCAGTCTCCTCCACCACCGCCCCCTCCCCATCCATCATCGCTGTCGCTGTTGCATCATCCTCAATATCCGCCATAAAGGATGAATCAGCCTCCAAGGCTCTCAACGCCGCAACAACCTCCTGCGTAGATCGCCGTACCGTCTCTTCTACAATCCTCAATGTAGCACATGTTTCCTGCTCTTCTTTATCCAGATCTACAAACGCATCAACAACACCTGAATCTTCCTCAAGATCCATCGCCGCCCATGTCGCCTGGAGACTGTGGATCAATGCAACCAGTTGGTCAACATTCACTAACAGGTTGTATAGTGGGTCTGTAAAGGACGGTTGTGTCAGGAAAAGGGACTTAGCCAGCGCACGCAGATAGGCGCGATGGGCAACTGAGATGGACTGAGGATCGAGTGTGCTAGGAATGGTGTTGACGTTGTAACGGTTGGTGCGTGTGCTACGTCTCGATGCTGGCCTGGAGCCAGAGTGGGCGCGGCTTTGGGTTCGGCTCTGAGCTCGGTTTTGCGTACGGCTTTGGGCACGACCACCTCTAGAACGGCTGGGATTATGGCGATGATGGCGAGAGTTTCTAGTTGGCGGGTTATCGAGCCATGGATCGTTGGCATCAAAAGCATCTGCGTCTACCATGTCAACATCTTGTTGGACCACGTCGCCATCCTCGGCCATGTCTTGTACCTCATCATCATCATCATTGCCATCATCCCCCTGCTCAGTATGTTGGGCATCATCACCAGCTTCATCAGGCTGATCAGACGATAATAACCAGTCATGGAAGTTCTCCCATAGCCCAGCTACAATCTCCGACTGCATATAAGCCTCCGTCTCTGATAGGAAGAATACAGCTGCGCTACACGTTACCCACGCACTACGCATGACTAACGAACGGGTCTGTTGTCGTCGACGCAACAACTTGACCTGGCCACGTCCAAAACCTGTGCTTCCTCTAGGAGGGCCTGGTGGTGCTGGGTGGTGGCGACGGAGAGCTGTCGCTTTCCATAAATCTGTGAGCCTAATATGGGCTCGCTTGATGGACAATAGATAAGAGTTTATTGCCGAATAAATCTGCAGGTCAGACGATGTGAGGAACATGTCAAGTGGCGACGGGATATCGGGGATGGAAAGCACTGTGGGTACCGAGAATAGTAGATTGCGAAATGGTGTGTCAGCTATCGTCGTGCTGGTCGACTTTGAAGATGCCCGTGCGGCCAGCTTGAGGGGTGTCTGATCTTTGCTCTTGGTAAGCTGTAGACGAATCAGATCACGAGCTTGTTCCAAACCCTCATCTTCATCGGCATGAAGGCCCTGCATGGAGCCCAACGTAGCCCAGACTCTTGCCATAACACGTGTCACTTCGCCCTGTTTGACAACAACATTCCCCATAGCATCTCGCTTCTCATAGGCCATGTTGTCCTGTCGCCTCCAACGGCTACGATTCTTCTCATCCGATTCGTGAGTAAGCGTCATGGCGAACTCGCCACGGCCCAGTAAGAAGAACTCACGAAAGAGTGTCAGCGTAGAGCACACCTCTTCCAATGGCAGAAGCTTCTGTAGCGTGTTCTTGGACAGTGCCAGCCGCACCGAATTGATTGTCCGACTGAATTGCTCCTTATTTATGGGGTGTGAGAGCTTAGAGAGCTCTTTGAGTTGTGTGGAGAGTAGCTCTCTGCCAGCAGGGCCAGACTCTATCGCAATCCGGACCTTTGGATGATTTAGAGCCCGACCCACAAATAACATGGATGAGGCTGCCGCGGGAGGCACGAAACCCGGCAACAGATCGGGTGCCAATGCAAATTCCTACAAGTTACAAAATAGTCAATCACATGTTCATTATGTAGTAGTCTGACACACACAACAACAGCAGCAACAACAACAAGTCCATCACAACTCACATCAGCCGATGTCTTTTGGATGAAGAAATCTGTCACGCCAGAGCCTGGTGTTCTTCCATAGAGAATCCACGCCGCGGCTTGCTTGAGCCATGCCATTTCCGCCGCACGTACTAGGCCGATAGCCGCAACCTCGATATCCTCGTAGCCTGTCTGCATCTCTTTTCGTAGTCTGTCAATTAAACGAGCTCCGGCACATGGTTTGCCCTCGTCCACCTTGAGAATGAACTGCACAATTTCCCACAGCCATTGTAAGCGCCGCGCCCATTCCAAGAATTCGCCCGCTACAGCCGTTAATGGCACAGCCTTGTACGCACCCACAAGTGCTGAGTCCCCAGACAATATGCTCTGTTCCACCTCTAGAATCCGATTTTGGAACGCCCGAAGGTGCTCTGTCTCAATCGCTGTGGCTGCAGCACGACATATCATAGACGGATGCGATGATCGGATTTGACTTGAGTAACTTTGTAACTTGGTATTAAGATCGCTAAGCTGTGCACAATTGGCAATCAGCTGGCGCTCGGGCGCCGTAATGCCAGAGGAATCGGGGGCGGAACTATTGGCTAAGGAGTCGGGTTCTGGGGCCGATAGGAGCGGCGACGGGTTTCCCGCCAGCGAGAGAAGAATTTCATGGAGCATTTGCTAGAGGTGCTATCGTCGGATCTACAGGCAAGCGCAAAGGCAATTCGTAAGATTAGTATGGGTTACTGGTTTGTTGTTGTTGGGGGTTCTTGGGTTGGGGGCGCTTGGTGCAATGACGATGGATCGTGGCTGTTTGCGCGCAGAATCTATGTGGAAGGAAAGCTTAACAAGGAGCTGCGTTACCCAGAGTGAGAGTCGGAATCAAGATTGATTTCTTGGTGAGCTATTTTGCGTGCGCGAAACCACAAAATAATACTACCACAGATTTCAAGGCGACAGAGGCACATCAAGATTGTGTTGATTACACAGTGAGAAAAGAACACAAGATTAATGGTGGCGCACAATATCGATACACCGAGAAAAGAAGCTTATGCCACATTTAAGTGGGTTATTGATTGATTTATTGCGACGATGATTGCTTGTCGAGTTGCTGGATCTTTGTGTTGCGCTTGGTGACCCTTGCCAGACTGGAGGGTGGATGGTTGGCGCTTTGTGACATCACCGTGTGTTGACGATGCTTAGCTGACTAAGCATAGGGTTAATGATGATATGATAGCCCTTATATTCGCATCTTTACTTTCAACAAAAACATTAAAATGTTAAATTTATTATTCAAAGCATAATTCGATCTATACACTAAATCAAGCGATCTTTCTCCTTGCCACTAACACTAGCACTATCCACTACACTCGGACTGGTCTCCCCATTTCTAGAACCGCCAGCACTTAAGACAGCACCTCCATCCTCACCACCAACCATTACAGTACCTCCATTAGAGACCTTACCAACAACCATACCCTTGGCAACGCTCTTCAAGATAGCCTTGCGAGAAACGCCAGTGACGTCAATGTAAACCAGAGCCACATTCTTGAAACCAGACCCAACATTGCGCGAGACGTTTCCAGCCTCACTACCCCACTTGTGGTCGACAACGTTGGTGACACTCGACGATGTTCCCACCAAAAGGTTCTTGGCGGCATAGTCGATTCCGTCAACAACAGTGTTGAAAGCCATTAGAGACTTGTTTAACAGACCCGGTTTATAGGATTCGACAATATTCCCTCGAGCGTCGTACCCCTTTCCAGAGCCGTCCTTCTTACGACCAATACTAGCACCGAAGCTGTGAGCGACCTTGCCAATATGGCCAACAGTAGTCGAAGAAACCTGGGCAGCCTTGGCAGAGAGGTTATTTATTCTCCGGATATGTTCATGTGTGGTGGCATCAAACTTGACAGGTTGATTGGTGGGGGCGGTAGATTTGATGTAACTGTCAGCCTGATTTTGAAGGGTGCGGGAGATGAGATCAGATGTAGTAACAATTAAGCGAGATGCTTTCCGGGCACCATCTACCAGTGTGGACTTTTGGTAAGCAGGATGCATTTCGAGCTCTTGGTAATCTTCAGTAACAGGCATGACACTAATGGTCTGGTTCTTGTTTGAAGGAAAGGAAATCTCGACGGGTTCTGAGGTGAAGTTAGTACCTTGACGTCGTAAATACCTTTAGAGCAGGCGGAATGAAGATTTCATACCTTTTGAGCCATGTTTGATAAGGTGCTCATCAACAGTGTATCCCTCACTTAGCTCACCGACAACACTACCATCTTCCTCATCAACAAGAACAATACGCCCCGAGTTGCCTTGACTAAGGCTCCCCTGAGCGTAAGCTTGACCAGGGGCAAACTCAGACGGGTTGTACGGGGGCAAAGGCTCAGAGTGACCTGTATTTGTCGATGAAACATTACCAAAAGTCTCCTTCTCCTTTACACTTTTGGATCGAGATTTCATCGCGGATCTAGGCGGCGGAGGTGCCCGTTCCAAGAAAGCGGTGCACTGAGCGAGGATAGTCTCAAAAGTGTCGACATCCTCCTGAAGACCTGGCCTTGAGCCCGAACGAGGAAATTCAATGCGAGTGAAGGCGGCAGCATCCAGACCAAGATCCCATCTTGGAATGAGATAACTCGAAGGTGGCTGGTGATAAATCTGAGTAGTGGCGGGAAGTGGAAGATCGAGCTCCGGGGGTAGATGTAAATGTAGGTAAAAGTCCTCTTCTTGCTTATCAGAACCCGGAAGATCAGCAAACGGTGATGCAGCCGGGACCATCAGCAATGACAACGTCTGGGGTCCGGATGGGGTCAATGATTCTTCATTTCCATTAGCGAGGTGATAGGCCTTGACGCCGTTGATGGCATATAGCAGTTTAGGGTCCTGTAAAGAGAATTGGGGTTAGAGCCTACCAAACAAAACCTACACATGCAGGCCAATCATGAACACAAAGAAGCTTACATTGTGATTGGCAGCCATTGCGAAGAGAGATGATGCTTTAGCGACGGGGACTACCGTGAACGAGAATGGAACGATATGTACAAATATACTCTGCACCTTGCTTAAGGCGTTAAGCGAAAATGCAGGGCGATGATGCAGGGCGATGATGCAGTGAACAGGCACTAGATCGGAAAAATCGGAAGCACAGCGAGCTCCGAAATCTGGGTCGATTGGTATCAATGAATATAAATTTTCATCAGCTGTAGCTATTGTCAGCGATGGAAAACGCAGCGGTGAATGCGGGGTTGCCTTGATGAGAAGTGAGAAGCTTCCTGCAGGCGACGACGGTAGTAATGGAGATGTTAGATTGATGTAGTGAAGCAACGTAATGTTGCGAGAAGTAAATGCAATGCGATGCTAGATTTCAAAGCTCAAGATGTATAGAGAGAGGGAGAGAGGTTGAGAATTGTGGTCTTCTCGAATTGAGAGGAGACAGTGGCCCTGCGAGCGGTTTTGACGATGCCAAGATTATTCGAGACTCCCTGTTCATCAAGCTGCAATGCAACAAAGCAGGTTCTTTCAAACAGTAATTGTAAAAAGAAGAAACAAAGCCACAGAAGCTAAACCCAACCTCATGCCTTTTTTTTTTCCTAGTTCCAAGTTCAAGCTAGTGTCGCATGTGAGCTATACAGAAGCATAAGTGGTTTGGTTGGTCGCAGACCAAAGGAACCCGGCGGCTATCAGACTTGATAAGGCGCGTATCTTACATAGTTAGTACTCTAGAAAAGTAAGTACTTACAAACTTATCAATATCAGGCGTCCAGCATTTGATATTGTTAAGCTCTAGGAGGCTTCATGTAGATGTTTACTTGTAGTATTGTAGTAGTGGGGTACTTTGTTACTTCAGTCACTTCAGCCATAGCATCGCGTCAATCAATCGTATGGACTGCAATTTTGGCTTTAAGATACGGTTGCATTTGAAGAGGCCGCCGGGAGGGGTTCGTTGAGGGAGCATTATCCGAAGTTTATAGCATTCCGCTCCAAAGATCTTTACGAGGCCAATTCCAGAAAACAAAAAACAGGGTACCTAGGGCGAGGATGAATTGCTACAGGAATGTCTATCTCGATATACTGACGTTACTCTGTGACGATAGAGGAGAAGGTGTTGCAAGAGGAGGGCTGGGGCCGTTGGATCCAGGATCTAACAGCTGCTGACACCTGGCAAACACACTGTAAGTAACAGAGTAGATACTAGGAAACACTGTATGCTGAGCCCAGCCCTAATGATATCTAATTAGGGTATGCGCACTTACACAGCAGGCCGAGGCTGTAGCACATGTCTCCCCATCTTCAGCACACTCGTCGGTCCTTTGCATGTCTTCATCCGAAACTCCGGTAAACATGCTCCAAAGCAACTTTCAACACATATCGTGAACAATAAAAAAAAAAGGGGAGTGTAAAAGCTTGGAAGAAAAAGAAACTTCCACCAACGCCTACCTGCACGACGATGTTGATGAGCACGAGCCGCTCCCCCGGCATACCGACACGGCAGGAAATACCTTCCCTTTCTTAACTGGTCAAGGCTATGGGTCAATTGAGCCGCCAACCCAAGTCTCCAATTAAGGAAGGAACAACACATGATGTGATGTTTCTGTTGTTTCTGACCTGTCGCTTCTTCTCCTTGCTTACACTGAAAATGCCTGGTCCGATCCTGTCTCGTGGACCTGTCGGGCCTAACAACTGAATAGTTCGTTCGGATGTGCCAAATAGGCAACACCGGCAGTATGAGAAGCTCCAAGTATAGGAATCAGAGAACTTTGTCTGTGCTAAAACTCTGAGAATAAGATATCACCAAGACTACAAATGAATGAGTGACTGGGTCTACCAATAAAGAAGACAGGCGGGGGTGTGAGCGTTTTCGGGACCCAACACTTGAACTGGCATGATTCTGATTTCCCAGTGTGTATCCCTTGGATTTGCCCTATCTACATCCGTTGGACACGTATTAAAAGGCCTTGTAACGGCACACCCTCAGTGGCTTGAATAGCTGGCACACACTTGTCAGATACCCCGAGCTATCGTGGATGCGCAGCTGGGCAGTCTTGGGACCAGGTAGGCTTACAGACTGCAACACGTCTACATTTATGACCGTGAGCTCCCGACGAGAGGTCTAACCGCTGACGTATCGATGAGACGTACCCACCTACGGTTTACCTTTTCATGGTACGTGTCTTCTGTAACGGCGGACTCCTAATACCTACAGAGCAATTATGAATATAGAGAAGAGGGACAACGCATGTGCTCATAATTAACCAAAGTCTGGTTTGCATCTCGGCCCAACAACATCTTGCGTCAGGGCGCAGCATGAAGCCTACTGCGGACGTGGAAAGAGACGATGAATTTGATGCCATGGCCAACCTAACAACAATATTTATATAGATGACAAAGTATATCAAGGACGGAGAGATATTACAACGGCTTGTTCCCCTTTCTTCTCACTCCCCCCCTCCCCATTTAGTATATGTTTGATCATATAGCTATGCTGTTGATCATGTTGGGCGTAACTGAGACACAGGAAACTCATAGGCCGGACCGCTCCTGAGACAGACAAAGTAGTGCATGAGTGAAACATTGTTGTGTGAGGGAAAACAGGGCGGGAATCAGCCAATCAGATTTGGCCTTGACCAACAGATACAATGTGTGTTGGGAATGAAATACAGTGAAGAGTTGATATCAGGATTAGGAGTAGCAATTCATACTACGGTAGGCGAATATTTACCTATTGAGAAAGAGGTTCAAGACAGATAGATTCTTCTGTAGTTGAAAGGTCTTTTGCAACTAGTTAGCTAGTTTTCAGGACGGCCGGTACATTAGTGATAGGCACATCGAATAAAAGCATCCAAGGCTTCATGAACATGGCCTTGATTGGAGATTGAGCAGATGAAAAAGAACAAGAAAAAAAACCATTCATTCACTCTTCGTATCTCGGTGATCAAGGTCAAATCCCACCAATAGGGACAATCACTTTATATCCATCAACTAAGTCGGTAGGGAACTATTGATATATATATATAAATCCAAGACATCTCAACCTCGATCTACACCATGGCAAATCGAGGTGCGCTTGCACAGACGGGACAAAGACAACCAAGCATTGCCATGGTGTGAGGTTGATTTGCCACTCTAGGAAATAACTATGCTAAATCTCCCAAAGAGTGTGGCGTAACTTACAGGCAGGGAAAAGTTGAGCCCTTCTCCTCCATATATCCTCGGATCTAATGAGCCGCCTAGCCCGACCGCAGACCACGCGGAGGTTCGAAATGAGCTAGTTCCATGTCCAATATCCGAAATAACAAAAGGCTGGATGGACACAATGTTGTACGTATACATAGAAGTGCACCAGAGAAGTGTCATCGTACGTGACGAGCTGATCATGAGCTCAAAGCAAGCTGTGCGTCTCTGTAAAGAGAGACGCAAGGGGAGGTCTAGGAAGCAGAGGACAGGGCAGATGGTTAGTATTGCAAATAAGACCATCATTCCATAGTTTATTGTTTTCTTTCCTCGTGTCGATTCCATGCGGGTAGGAAATCGGTTGGTTACTGTAGAAAGCACTAGCTCCCGGTGAGTACAAGGCCACTCACCTTGATGTTAATGTGGAACTTCAGTTTTGAATATGAATGAATGCACGGTCAGGAGCATCCCATTTCACAAAGTTGGAAAGATTCGCTCTTCCCTTTTCCATGCCCGTCAACTGGCCCTGTCGTCCTCGGGACCCGTGCGTAGCAATCAACCGAGTGGCCTGATTTCGCCAATTCAGGAAGAAAAAAGAAACGTCTAGTTTCTCATGGTTATTAGCAAAATGCTGGGAGAAGGACAGGGAAGACAGACTCGAAACGACGTTGACAAGGTTTGTGAATCAGAATGGATCAACCAGACCAACGGTGGACAATGATGCGATGCAGCTATGTCAGTTTTAATGTCAAATGTAAGTACAACATTCAGGGAAATACAACCTTGGCGTCGCTCTGGGCTGAAATCTCAGGGAAAAACATGACAAAAAAAAAAGATGAAGTCCAGGTGACGACGAGATGGAGAGCAAGTAATTAGTCCCAACGTTCCCCGATTTGGGGGTGACGACTACAAGCGAATGTAAATATTGGGGGGGAGAGAGGAGAGGTTCTTTTTCCTATTTTTCCTTGGACTTTTGCTCATACCCCGTCACTCCTCACCCTGCCCTTTTATTTGTGATCCCGCGAAATAGATGGATGGCGGACGTACCCGCCGTCTGGGTCTCTTACTATATAGCTCTTGGTATAGTTTAAGGTGCATCAGCATCAGCGCTCATTAGAAACACATGCGTTACCAAGAATAAGCTGATGCGAAGCAACAGACAAGAGTTTTATTTTACTTTTTTCATGATCAAGAAAAACCAAGGCAACATCAATTTACACAAGTAAATACGTAAATGGTTACAGACAGCAGAAATCGGGGAGTCAAATGGTGGCATGTTGCATTTCTGCTGTTGGAGATATCTGCATCTGCAGGCAGTGAGCCAGTACATCCACCTAGGCGTTGGTATGTTTAGGGACTTTGGTAGATAGATACATGAAGTGTGGTTGTAGTGAATGGAAACACGCGTAGTAATCAAGGCTAAAAGTGATGAGCTCTCACGTGGAATACTCAAAAATAGACACTCAAGGTACATATGTAGTATACCTGTAGCTTGGAGCATGTGAAATGCTCGGTGTCTCGAAGTAAGATGAGGAAAAGATGATGTCGTGTTCATGATAAAGGTTGTTGACAAACCTAGTCAATAAAGTCCGGCGGGCATTGAACAATCTGCCGGATTTTATCCGGATCGAGGTGTGATTTCTGCGATGTGCAGCAGCAGGTTGCAGGCTCTGACAAACGATTGGGGAATTTGAATAAATTATTTGAGAGGAGACATGGAAAGTTTGGGTGGGGTGCCGATGTTTGAAATAACTTGAGTTGTAATGTGAAGTGCAGGAATATTTGTGATATTGTTTGATGTGATCAGTCACCTCGTGAGGACGGGAATAAAATGTGTTGCCTTGGAATTTGTCAGCACCTGCCGTTTTCCCTTGAATCTTCACGATAACTTGGAGTCTCACATTATTATTCTAGACTCCATCACAAAATGGGTTGTGGCCCTGGGTAAACGACGACGATGACAGAACAAAAAAA
Organism: Bretziella fagacearum; assembly: GCA_002018255.1. NCBI lineage: Eukaryota > Fungi > Ascomycota > Sordariomycetes > Microascales > Ceratocystidaceae > Bretziella > Bretziella fagacearum. The sequence goes on along the minus strand of MKGJ01000058.1, from coordinate 56,775 downwards.
CCGATGCTCCAGAATCCATGGAAGTTCTCGCAACCGCAATCGACCAAAGCATGGATTTGGACCCCCCGAATTTACATCCCACTTATGGCTTGTTCAACCAACGTCCCAGACAAAAACATATGAGCTTTGAGCAAACAAAAAGAACAGAGCAGCAAGCCCGTAGGCCGCCTACTTGTTACCGTCATGCAGCGTATCCTTTCGCCGATAGTAGATATCTTGAACCTTGCTTGTGCATATTCAGCTTGTTTGTAGTTCGGGTTTAGGCATTCGGAATCAATGAGCCCAGCTTCATTCACTCGTGCAAGATTTGGCCATCATGTGTTGATTTTCAGAAAGCAGAAAAGAAGCGCTTGTTACTGATGATTATCAGTTTGTTATGGGCATGCAGGCTGTCGGTTGGCTGGACCAGGCTGCGTATGTGTCTCTAGTTCACTTGTAGGTTGCGTGGCATGAATACCATAGGTGCATGACTGGCGAGAAATATAAAACGGAACAAGATGACTCCCACATCCAATATGTCGGTCATCCCTTTGGTTTTCTTCCCCGTCCATACGAAACGAATCTCGTTCATTGACCTGTAAGAAAGCTTGAAACTTTCGAGTCCCTAGCAATTCCGCCCGCCCTGGTCAGTAACTGCAATTAGATAGCACACACGTCGTGGGCTCGCTAAAAGGAAATCAAGACCTGTGTCAGCTTGAATTAGACACTGAAATTCCCACAAGAAAAAGAAGATAAAAGTGACAGGGAGAAAGTGAGAAAGTGAGAGAGAGAGAGTGTGTGAGAAAGTGAGAGAGAAAGTGAGAGAGAGAGAGAGAGAGAGAGAGAGAGAGGGAGGGAGAGAGAGGAATGAAGCGGCTGTGCTCGGTCAGTCAACCATCACTAAATTGTAACCTTCATTGGGCTTTCAGGGAGCCAACTAATACCGGGAAGCTAAATTTTAAATCATCTGGCTTACCGGGTAGGCCCTGGTATTGGTCATCTCAAAAGGACACAACCGAATCCGACATCCCGTTCCCGCGGAGACATTTTGTTTCTTTTCTTTCAGTCTTGGTTGAAACGAAAGAAGAAAAAAATTAGAAAAGATCCAAGATAAAACCTATTTCATCAAAAGATGTAGGTACTTTGAGGTTCTGGTGTGTTGGTGAGGGCCAACATAGTACAGTCCATCACTTCATACCTTGGCTCTTCCTTCTTCCTTCTTCCTCTTCTTCTTCCACTTCCTCTTCCTCTTCCTCTTCCTCTTCCTCTTCGTCTTCCTCTTCCTCTTCCCTTTTGTCTATAGGATATTCACCGAAACTCGATATCAATCAAAATCCCATTGTCTTCAGCTCCTTCCTACACCGTTCCTGGCTCTCGTTCCCTTTCTGCAAGATTACATGATATCCTTCCAAACCAAGGCTGTATCTTCCTGGGAAATTCATCCTTTTATCCTTCACACGCTCCTTTTTCCACTGGGGTTAATCGGAGTTGAAGATATGCTCAAAATGCATCATGCTTCGCTCTGCTTATTCTGATGTTACTAAATCAAGTATATCATCTTCAAACTTTTGCTTCTACTCGCACCCCCTCCCCCCTCCCCCCTCCCCCGCACCCCAATCCTCCCATCCTCCGTCTTTGAATACCTTTTCATCCACTCTTGATCTCATTCCTTGCTGTTACTTCTTCATGGCGTCTGCGTGTATCACATGAATATAACAGCAACTACACATCATCAAGCCTCTGCACACATTATCTCTCCTTGACTCACTTCCAACTATCTGGCCATCTGGACCCTTTTTTTTCCTAGCCAGTTACAACTTCTTTGCCTCAATTTCCCTTGCTCCCAGTCTACAAACACGAGTTGAACAGATTCAAACGCCAGTTCACACTTACATTCGAATAGCGAGCCCATCTGCAACAACCGTACTGTACATATACTGTATATCCCACGTTGCAGCTGAAGCCCTTCAACCGTCACAGCGTCATCTAATCTGTGTTTGCCTCCTTTTATATATATATATATATATATATGCTTTATTTATATAATAATCATTCATGAACGGATTATCTCAAGAGATTAGAGCTGTCTTAAGTCAGAATCCTACTCAGTCTTGACTTTGAATCACGTTGAAGACAATTACAACACAATCAGGTATCCGGGAATTACCAGCTCTAGAGTCAACCCACCATAAGTCGCCTTTGTACCCAAGTAGGTACCTACATACTCAGCTTTTGTCTCGTGCTGTATCTTGCTGTAGGTACATCGTTCGTTTGTACCGCCGTCTCTTGCATTTGGACACTCCGAATCCGATTGGTCCTTATGTATATCTTCTTACCTCGCTAGGGGCTCTACATCAAGCATATTCGGTGCATATCTTCTATTTGTTCAAACAAAACTATGCAAATACTACAATATATATAGACACAGCAAGAGCACAAAGGTGGAACCCCATCATACACAACCGCCCGCTTGAAAAAAAAAAAATCACCTCACACAAGCATCACATACCCTATCGCTGCCCCATATTCCGGTCTTTTCTACCCTCCGCTTCCCCCTCTCTCATCGATATTTCATGACCAGGACTTGGGACTTTATCTTTAGAGTACCTAAACAAACCTATGGACACCTGGTCGGACCTGCACTTGGCTACTTTCCTACTGTTCAAGAGTCCCTCCAATGCAAGTACTGCATAGTGAGGTGGATTTTCTAGTCTTGGCTAGGTTGAATATGAGACTCGTGTGAGGCCTTGAATAATAATAGAATCAATCTGCTTCTAATTACGGTTTCTGGCACATATGACACCTTAGGCAGAACCTTTTGCTACTATTATTCCTTTCTTTTTTAATTTATTCACAAGCGGATATATATATCCCTTCGTCTCATATTAATCCACCGTATCAGTCGACGTTTCCATCATTGCTATCTCGTCCGTGACGGACTGTTTCACCTGCCCATTCCCAGTTGTCGACCGCCGTTTTACTTTTCCAACAATCGACTTCTTTCTTGTAATCCGCACGCTGATCGTGTCTGGGTCCATCTGCACCCATTACCACGCCCTCTTATATAGTACACAGCATCAACCCCAGCACATCAGCCGCACAATATCGTTCAACACCGCGCCGTTCTGCTCCTCCTACCTAGAGAAGGCCTTTATTGTCTCATCCGTCCATCGGCATCGGCATTGTCTGTCTGCTTATGCCGGGGTCTGGTTAGTTGGTCCGTCCGCCAGCCTACCCGCGTCGAGTACTCAAGAGGAATAGGCCCGAGGCCTCTATGTTGTGATCTGCTGTGCCCATTTCTTTGCACTTTGCCCATTTATTGCCTCATCACTCTGCCACTGCCTCATCTTGGCCTTTTCCTCATTCTTTGATCTCCTCACATTTTGTGTTTTGTGATATCGGATAACTTGGAGAATCCGTTACATCAGTCTCTCCGATACACAGTAAGTGACAGGTTTCTCTGCTCCCTTCTTCTTCTTCTTCATCATCTTCTTCTTCTTCTTCTGCCCCTTGGGTCCTTGTGATCTCTTCCCAGAGCCTGTTTCCCTCTACCACCCTTGATTATATTAAGTGGTACGTTATTTGGTCGATCGCTTTGAGAATAGCTACGTGATCCATACGTTTACCGACTCTAGGCCCCGTCCCATGTTTATTTACCCTGGGATATTCGGTGTACCTGGTGAAAGGGTGCTTTGGACCATTCCACATCTGAACACCCATCCGATGTTGCAAGTTCTCGGGTTCGGCTTTTATCACCTTGTGATATTATCCCTTGTCATGAAATACCCAAAAGTCTCAAAATCTTTACCCTAGAGTGGAAGACACTCGGACAAAGTAGTCTATTGTATCTGAATCTGCAATGCTATATCTATAAGTCGTCAGAAATGAAAACACCTTCTACTTCCTCTATTTTCTTCTTTTTTTTTCAATTTTTTCAATTTTTTTTTTTCCCATGTTCCAGTATCTTGGAATTCAAACACAAAAACAGGCCTGGCCATGCAAATGTTCCATAGTTACTTTGGGAGTGTCTTCACGTTTGCTGCCGGATTACCGCCCCAGGACCTGGCAACACTTGCCTTGTAGGTTTCAGTTTTCTGCTCATCTTGTGTCTTGGCCAATGTCCGATGAACACATGAAGAACACAGATCCAAGGGGTTTCCAACGAACATCATGATGTTCTCGACATCTCGTTTCTCCATATTGAGCGGATATTCTACAAACAATCACCCAGCTGAATGAACATCATGAAAGCAGCACTGAAACTCCAACAGTCTCCGCATAACAGTTGCGTCATAGTCAACTACATGAAATCATGACTCCCCCGCTTTTATATCAAACAAGGAAGTTAGTTACGGCATCCAATTCTGTCAGCTTTGGTCAGCAGTAGTAGCCAACTCTGCGCAAATGCGGCTCCTTCCCTCTTCCAAAAAATGGATGAATGCTACCCGCCAACCCAAGCAGGAAATCACCTCGCCAGTGTGTGTCCAGTGAATTTCGCAGGATTTGGGTCTGTTCATTCTTATTCTGATCTCAGAGAGCATATGTGCTTTCCTATTTGGTTCAACACCGCAGGAAGTAATAAAGCCTGTTCATGTGAACCTTTGTTGCCATTCTTCACTTTTCCTCGCTTCTTCATTTTCTCAAATCATTCTTCACTCAACAAAGTGCTCAGATTTACTTCCATTATTTGTCACACCATAATCGCTATTGGCGTCCCTTTCAAGGTCCCATCACATAACATCCCACTGGGTCCCTCTCCCTCCCCTCCTCCTCCTCCTCCTCCTCCTCCTCCTCCTCCAAAAAAATAACTCCGTCTTTCTTTACAAATTCATTACACATCTTTCTTCACACCGACGACGCATCCCTACCTACACAAGGTCGCCCTTATCCATCCGTCGTCACTCAACTGACAATTATCGATAGGATATCCCTGTTTCTTGCCCCTTCATTCGCTCGCTCGCACTCCTTTTATCTTCATCTGTTGGGCCCAACTTGCCTGTCTGCTACACAGAAAAAGTTAAAAGTGGCACGAGCTCGTTGTTTGTTTGCCATGGACCCCAATTCGAGTCACCCGGCCCCAGAGCCTTCCGGTGCCATGAAGATATCCCGATTGCTCCTTGACCCGTCACCATCCCCCTCCAAGGAATACCGTGATTCTCTTCCCAGAGATCACCCCTCATTTCCCCCGCCTAAACAAGACAAGTTTAGAGTCCCAGGATCAACCATCTCATACGATGTTCAACAACAAGCTCCACCAGCACCATCATATTATGGCCAACCAGCGACTACAACTTCATTCGCCCCCTGCTCACAAAAACGTCATTTCGATGGGTCAGTCGTCGATCCGCCGGGGTCCTCCTATAAGTTTGTGATTTCTAGAGCACCCGAGTCTATAGCAAATCGACCGGCCTCTTCATCATCTTCGGTCACTCAGACTGCCCACTCCGCCGGGGCAGCTTCTCCATCACAAGTCGGAACGTTTTTAGTGTTTCCTGGGACCTCTCAAGCCGCAGCCGCCGCCGCCGCAGCAGCAGCAGCAGCAGCCGCCGCCGCTGAAGCATCATCCTCCACTAGTACGACGCCTACTACTACGGCAACATTCGATAACATTCCCTATACGTCACAAAATTATGTCACGGGTACTGCAGCCACGGCCACAGCCACCACTGTCAATGTTTCCATGGGACCGCCAGTCACAACAAAGCGTATCATCAAGGCCACCAACACCAAGGCTCCCATGCGCTCTAGTATAGCCTGTTTGAGTTGTCGGAAGTCCAAGATCAAGTGCGACAACCAGGGACCTAGCGGGGCCTGTGATACTTGTATCAAGGCTGGTAAACGCTGTCAGTATCCTGACGGTGCAAACCCGTTGCAGGGGAAACGCATCGATACGCAGCTCCCATCTCGCCCCGAGAAAGATGGTGGAGAGCGTGACAAGAAGCGGATTAAGCGGTATGGCGAGTTTTTAAATCCTACTACCATGCAAAGTCAGGAATTGGCAAATGAAGCATTGTCTTTTGAGTTCCTTACCCCGGAACTATGGGAAAAGGTGTTTGATTTGTACAAGCTACACTTTTCATCTGAACTTCCTTTTATACATGTGCCTACTTTACGGGAGAACATCTGTCGGAAGATTATGCGTGCGGCAGAGCTTACTCACGACGAAAATATTGTCCTTTTGGGAATATTGACGTTGACGGCACGTTTTCATGTCGATTTGAGTAAGTATATATCGCATCTGTTGCTGAATTCCAAATCACGGAATCCACGTCCCAACAATGTAATAGATGCTGCTTCTGGGTATTATGCTCGAATTCTAAACAATGCGCTCGGCCCTATGCCGGGAGCCTTCACCAAAGTCGGTGTTGAGCGCGTTCAAGCCCTTCTCATCCTCGGAGTTCATGAATGGATGAGAGGGAAAGACGCCAAAGCTGCTTCGGTCTATATCACAGCCGCCATCAACTTGGCTCGGAGTATGAAGATGGGACTAGAGGAGGATGTCATTGAAACTCGTGGCCGCCTTGGTCGCCCCGGAACATTGCAGATGCAAACATCACCAACTGAACTTCACAGCACCGAAATCAACATTCGTTCCGAAATCCGCCGTCGAACCATGTACAGCTGCTTTATCCTTGATCGATTCATTAATCTCGGCGAAGACGTATCATGGCTTATGCCTGTCGGCAGTATATCTCTTCAACTGCCGGTTATGGACCGAGCCATGGACCGTGGTGAAACTAACAACGCCATGTGGCCACGCAAGACCTCGATTCTGAACCCAGATCCAATTATATTTGACAATGACATGAGCTACTTTGTCCGTCTAATTGAAATCTGGGGTGAGATTGCCAAGTACAGTGCCGATGGCGGCCGGGCCCTGGATGGAGAGAACCCGCCCTGGGCAGAGTCCAAGTTCAAGACTCTTAGTGATACTCTTGACAAGTTTGTTCAATGCCTGTTGCCAGCATTCACTCTTTCGGAAGCCAACTTCAATCGGTATGATCCCGATGCTCGAACATTATACATCTCAGTTCACATGATCATTGCCCTTTCTAAGATTATGCTACATAGAGAGTATGTTCCGTTTGTAGCACTTCGGTGCTCAGAGCCGGTGGGTCCTCTTGACCCTCCGCTGCTTTCTGGTGCTCCGGGCGACTTTTGGCACCGTAGCGCGGACATTTTATTCAAATCCTCAAAGGACATAACCGATCTTGTTCAATGGGCGGGAGACCGATTACCAGCATCACCCATCACATTGTTTGGTGTTTGGACTTCAGCATTCGTTGGACTATACGCACGACATTTCCCGCATATGGATGTCAACCAACACATGTATCAACCCGGCGAACTGGGACCAGATGATAAACGACCGATATTCGACAGCGGGGCCACAGGTATTGCATTTTTTGCACTGAGACGCATGGCCCAGTATATGGCGACTGGTGTCGTTTGGGTCAAGACATTTTACTACTGTGATGAAATGTTTGTTGACTTTGCAAAGCGGTTTGCGGAGCGCCAGAGCAAGAGGGCTGACTCGGGCGAGGCATCAACTCCGGGTGTCCCGACCGACACTCCTGGTATGAAGCACCTTTGGGACGATGGTTATGGTGGGGCGATTACGGGCAATGGTGTTATTCTCACCACGCAGTCGCCGAACCACCGCCATCGGGCATTCCGTCGGGGAGGCGGCGATGAGAGTACAACCACGCCGTCAGCTCCAGGCTCGCCCTCAGATCGGGAAGGTCCTGAGACTCCACGTGATGGTGCATCTATGGTGCCATCGATATCAGAAGCAGACTACATGGAGTCAGATGCGGAAGATGAAACGGCGGAGATGTTCAATCACTTATCATTTTTGGAGGTGGTTCCATGGATACAAAAGAGGCAATCAGAACGTGGTCCGGTTGATGCAGATCGGTTGATTGAATGGGCGGAAAAGATTCCATGGGGACAGCTATCAGAGCAGAGTATCGTGGCAGAGCAAGCTAGCGATAGTGAAACTAGAGATGCGGCAGCAGGAGGATTGTGAGTGAGTGAGTTATGAAGGAAATAATTTATGACTTGTGATATAAATGTATTCTTGGATAGATGGATGGTTTAAAAAAAAAAATTGTTTTTTCTTCTCCAACCATTTTTTTTTTTTTGTTTCTCCTGCAATTGCATGAGCTGTCACATATTAACTCTATGTGTCTTGCTGCATGTTAAAGGGGATGGATCACTTTGTCAAGGTATACAGTGTGTCACAGTGTATATTGTCCGTTTATACTGTGAATATATGATGCTTCAAGATTCCATCTTGATTTCACTATCATCGAATGATTTGCTCAACAAACATTGGTCATAACATTTTCCCAAGTGGTGCGACATTGAGCTTTACCTTGAATATTCCAACACCATTCGCCGGTGAGTAAAGTGATGCCATATACCCTGTCTATAGCTTCTATTCCCTCCAATACATGCACTCTTCGGTCGCATTCAGCGATTAATGGAATGTCCGGTAATTGCGTCGGCTCGATGGAAATGGAAATACGCATACAGTTTCCCGATTAAGATGTGGGACTGGTTGATTGCTTTATGGATGCTTGGCAGCGTGGGGGAGACAAGAAGAGAAGGTACTTACATGTATATGTAAGCGGGAGGATTGGGTTTTGGGGCTATCTGCTATGTGATAGAGTGACACCGAGATCTTGTTGGCAGTGCTTTTGGGTTACTAAAGTGCATATTGCTGAACTATTTTGTTTGTGTACATGCAGCCTCGCCTCCCCGCCTCCTTTGTCCAATCAATGCGAGATCTCCCGCTCTCTCTCCCGCTCTCTCTCTCTCTCTTCTTTGTGTCAACACACAACAACATCGAGTCAAAGACATGTACGCGTCTACCCTTTTCAGCCAATCATAAACCCCCAGGTTTCACATCATCCTTTCGCAACATCTCACGCCCAGCTCCGATATGCCGTGTTGAGATATCCCCCTCGGCGTCCGTAGTGAAACGCATAGCCAACGTCAGCCTCAAGACGGCATAATGTTTTGTTTGAAACCGGGGCAAGAATCTACTGTTTGTCGTCTGCAACCTACTGCTTGGCGGCAGTTGGTCTTATAGTTGGACGATGTATCGTATGGTAGCGGGTGAATATAGGGAATTATAACCCTTGAGGATTAAGTTTCTTCAAATGGCAAACTTTAGGTCTCATGACCTTTGATTGTCTGGGGGCCTGATGCCCCAATGGACGATGGGCCTCTAGCCGGGTCCTGGAACTACAACATGGGGACATTTCCCGGCACTTCCTTGACCGACAAAACACAGATATTCACTTCTAGAAGCCAGAAATAAACTTTCTACAAGCCCTAGTTTAGGGCCTTTAGATTCTCCTCTTGATTCCTAAGAGGCCGGGTTTTGTCAGGTAGCATTACTGCAACGCTTAGGCTTGGTATCACTCGATGGCTAGTCCGGGTCTAAGGCTACGGTCACTGCATATGGGGGTTTTCTTCGAATGTTTGATATTACCAATGCCTAACACATGCATGTCTTTGCAACCCTCTTCCTCGCCCTGTGGAATCTCCACCGCTCAAGGTCGACCAAGTGGCGTCTTGATTTTTCCTGCATGGAGTCACGCCCTGATCTGGGCTTCATCGTATCACTGCTACATCTGTGAATATCGTGCCTTGGCTACATATATAGCGGCACGGGACCTCTACGAGGCCCGCTGTCGTGCAGTAGAGGCGAACAGCAATGGTACAGACTTTGATTCGGGTGAATACAGATCGATAATGGTGATGGGTGGGTTTATTGTTGGGAGAACATGCCAACGAATATATGCAGTAAGGAAGGAGGAAAGGAGGGGAAGAGACATGACTGCCACTAGCCACGACCGCTTAGCCCCCCAAGCCATAAAGTAAGCCCATATCGTATGTGGCATGCAGATTTGTGTGCAATCTAGATATCTGCTGATTATGCTAATGGGCCGCCTGACTTTATGGATTTCTCCAAGTATAGCTGAAAATGAAGATTAATATTTGGGAATCAATGAGGCGCAAATCTGAACTGTTGATCAGCAGTACCCCTAGTATATACCCCAACTTCCGTCCCATCAGCCTCATTTCTATTATATTGTAATAATGCTTGGCTACGCAGTAAGCAGCCATGCAAGACCATGCTCTTTTTTTTTTTTTTTCTCTCCTCTTTGTTTCCCTTTTATGGAGGGTTACAAGGTGGGGTGCATGTGTGACTGTGTGTGTCCCGAAGTCCCTTACGCCCCATTCCGTCATTGATATTCAAAAAGTTATCAGGCTTTTCTACTCTTTGTGGCAACATCACTTGCCGAGAACCCCCTCCATTACCAACTAACGCAAGATCGAATTCGACTTTTCGGCGAACCATTGGCTACTGTCAATATGCATACACAAGTGGCAAGCTTAGTGAAAATCAGATATAGTGTTGGTGATATCATAATCATACACCACGTAGACGCGGCTCGCTTGTAAGGACCTTGCGATGATGCAAAGCATCCATAACCAGACAATGACGATGACTGTCGTTGTTGGTAGAGAATGAGCAAGCAGTCATTTTTCTGGCCATTACTCGGACGAGAGGCGTGATGTAAATTCATCAGTGAAAGCAGTTACAGACAACGTAGTATCGACAATTCACAAATACGTACGTTAGTGTCTCATTAATTTCGTTGTTGGCTTTTGTCGTAGCCAACCATACAATCTACTATGTATCACCCACATATACTATACAACTCTCTCCATGTATTTGGTAACTCCAAATACCCCATGGTCTCTTTTTCTCTTTCTCTCGTTTTTTTTCTTCCTCAAATCATTCACCTCTTTGATTTCACGGCATATGTCTTATCCTCGTGCTCCTTCCAATGCATGTCATTGAGCTGGCACTGCACAGCCAACCCAAATACTAACAAAGCTGGAAAGAAGGACCGTCCGACTAATGGTTTTCGCTTCTGCCGGATTCGCCCATTCCATTAATGCATCTTACTTTTATCGAGCCTCAGCTCGTTCATTTTACTGGTTGTCAGCTTTGTGTAGGTTTCCTTCATAAAAGGAAGCATGCAGAAGTCTTTAAGTGGTAGTTATCGGTGGCCAATCTCCCCATGTAGCTTTGTTACACATCACATAGTAACCCTAATCCTGACTACCAACGACATATAATCAAAAAGCCTAAAGGGACACGAACCAAACATTTTACCATTCACCTTGTTACCACATACCCCCTCCCCGCCAAAGATGCAACTTTTTTTTTTTTTAAAAAAAAACAAAGAACAAGACGCTCTTATCCAGTCATAGAACCAAAAAAAAAAAGAAAAAAAAGAAAAAAAGAAAAAAACACCTCGTCATTTAACCTATCCTTCATCTCCCATTGACCGCTCAAGACAACTTTTCCTTTATCCAGGTTCACCGCTGTTCAACGACACACACAGAGAGGGCTTCAGTGCCTCCCACGCCAGACCCCGTCATTTGACCAGGGATATCAGTCTCATATCTCGGAAATCAAAAGTCCGACGTGGGGGTTCTAAGCCGATCAAAGGAATGCCAATCGACGTCTTTATTTGAGTTGGGTACTTACCAAGGGTACCAGCCACTGTGACGCCGTTATTTTCTGTGTCATATCTCATATTTGAGTTCTTTTTTAGTTTTTCGAAATATACTGACTGGGCCTTCAATGCTGTAGTATTTTTCCTATAGGTTATCATTTTCCGAGGGTTTTTTGCCTTTGTATGTTTCCCAATTGCCTCTTGCCTTTTTACTTTTTTATTTTATTTTTTTACTTGAGCGGTCGAGCCCCCGAAGAAGTGACGACGAGATGCAGATTCATGCAGTTTCTCCAACAAAGAAAACCCAGTGGAAGCTTTCATGGTGGCATCCATCATGGCTGGTTGCATTTTCACGGGCTGTCACTGGTAGTACCTACCTAGGTTATGGCTTTATATGGCAAGAATATCGGATAGCGACGTTTGGACTTGGAGAAGCTCAAAGCTTCTTGTTTTATTGTGCTATTGTGTGATTTCTATTTATATTGGTGTGCGAGTAATTGGTCCATGTAGTAGAAATTACCATTAATCATCTGTTAAAACGTATGTCTCACTCTACATCTATGCAAGTATACAATACAAAGTAGGTACGCATAGCTGCATAGACCACCATCATCCAGACAATTTGATCTGACCAAAACCTCCGCATAGTCATCCGCCACAAAGACTAAGTCAAGAGTGATCACATCATGTCAAAGATCACGGCTCCCGAATGTTTCCCATATCAAGTCACTAATGTTTCAATACACCATGTGACGAAACTTTGCTATCCATTAGCGGTGTAAAAGTGCAACGCTTGGGTGTTGACTAAATGGAGTGATGGAGGAGATATAACTATTTACTTCCAAGGTTCTCTCTGCTTCAAGCCTTAAATCACAGGCAAAAAAAGAGGCCCGGCAAATCCGCCAACGTTGTAGAACTTGAAGAGAAAACTGAAGGGGGGAGGAGAGAGAGAAAGAGAGAGAGAGACGGAAGGTAGGCTGCGGTTGTTCTACAAATTTTGGCCATAATCCTGTTTAGGGAGGAAAATGGAACGTGACTGACCTACTGACGAAGCGGGATGTCCATTGAACGGTAACTGGTAAAGCCTATCATGTTTACTTTTATTTTATTCTTGTTGCAGTAACTAATATTGCGGATGTAACAACTTCACCATCAACAGAACATGTCCCCGTAAAGATGGAGGAATAAAAGAATAATATGGCCCTGTTGTGGCTGCTGCTGCTGCTGCTCCCCTCCTCCTCCTCTCCCGTTACAAACACAGGCATTAACGGTTGACTATTCAGTCATCCTCGTCATATTCAATATCCGGCCGTTTGGCCCCTTCCGCCACGCCATGACTAACTGAACCACCGGCGGTTACTCTTGGGTCTGAAGAAAGAGTAGAAATGAACCAAAACAACAGGGCTGGCCTACAAGCTTGGAAATTTTAGGATACCTTTTTTTTTTTTTTGCTTCTGGACCTGCGTCTTGGGTTTGCTGCAGGGTGGGTGAGGTACTTCAATGATAACAAGTCCATCATAGCAACCAAGAATGGGGCACAAGCATGCAAACACATGCAATATCCAAAGCAACAGCAAGCAGCTTGTATTCTCTTTACATCATAAATTCAAGGGCCAACCTTTTTTAATAAGGAAAAGAAAAGACAAAAACGCTCTTAACCCATGTTTCGGCCATCCCATATTTCCTTCCTACTCCCCTTAACCTCGTTTAGATGAAAGGGGTAGGAGGGGGGAGTGGAGGACAAGTGGACTCTCTACGCTATGTGCTTGTATTTCTCAAGAAGAACAAAGGTCTCCTCATGTGATGTATCTTGCAAGGTAGTTGGATAGCCAAAAGAAAAGACTAGAAGAAAAAGGTGAGCTAGTTAACAACAACCTGATTGAATGCGAGAATAAATACTCCGGCTTCTAGAAACAAAGCTCGCATACCCCAAGAGGCCCCATACATAATTCCCGCTGTACAAAGCCCCACTTCCAACTTTTCCTATGAAGCCATACACTTGGGAAACGTAGAGAGAGGGGCAGGGAAGCAACTTTATCGACCGGTGGGGGGCACAAAGTTCTTTCGTACGAGGACGGGACAGACCTATGGCATAGAAGTGGATACAAGGGCCCTTGGTCTCGGGAGATACGGTGAACCCTGACGGAATGTGTTTGTTATTTTTGTTATTTCGTTCTCTGTTAATGCCCATGCCCTTTGAGTACATTGATATGCAGTTCCTGGTGTGTGGGCAGACAATGTTTTGATCCTGTAGTTGTGAAGGGTATTTTTATTATGATTCTTATTTTGCTATTTCACATCCGGCCGTGGGCTTTTAGAAGGTCCGAAGCTTTGGTCTTTGCTTGCTTGTTCGCCCATACATGCCCATTCCCCTATGCTAGGTCTTGCTCAACACCTTTCAGAGTTTGCTTAGGCTGATGCGCAACTACGAACGATCGGAAATAGAGCCAGGTTACACCCTGTACCGCTATCACCGAGCAATTCCTAACCTTCTTGTTTTGACTATAATTTTTTTTTTTAATTTTCTGGGTCTAAACCTGGACATAAAGCGGGATGATGAAGGATGTTCGTGGGGTTACGAAGGTTTTTATTTTTTTTTTTTTTTGGGGCGCCATCATTTTTCAGGATTTTAGTAACCCTATATGCAATATGACGTTGAAACTATGTGGGAAGGAGCAAATTAAGAGTTAATGATAAGGGCACTTTTGATCTGGAAAAGGAAGGAACGAAACACAAAATGTAAACGACATCATATCAATCTTATTATCAAAGAATATCGGCCCATTTATGTTTCAGCGTGTAGTTGAAGAAAGACCACTTGTTCTCATGGTTTTTTTTGTTTTTTTTTTTTTGCAAAAATCCTCAACCTATGACACAAAACTATAAAATAATGGTAGACGCGATAAAAGTCGGTATCTGTCCCCCCCGGTCTCAACAGCATAACTTATAAACTCATCCGGCTGACAAAGCGGCCTTGTGCGCTCGCATTCGCCCCATATGTTTTCTTTTTGTGGTTTCATACTATGTAGATTCTGGCCTGTAGTTACAAAGCTGATCATCATCCACCGCTGTACGGAGCTTCTTGCCACCTGCCCCCCCCCCCTAGTCAAGAGTTCCAAAGGCATTCAGTTCTTTGGCTGTCTGTATTCGCCCAAGGCTTGGAAGGATGGAGTGCGGACAACGCCAAAGTCAACCTTTTTTTTTTTCTTTTTCTTTTTGCAAACCACTAACAATCTTCTGTCAAATCTAATAAAATTATCCTTTTGGATATGAAGTTGTGTCTTGTATCTGAGTCTTTGAAATGAAACAAAGGAGCGGACGCATAACACCTGTTAACGTGTAAATCAGCGCAGGACGTCGTAGAGTAACCCTCTCTTTAGTCTAAAGTGACGTTCATTATATCCGAGTATGAGATACCAACCGACATGCTGACAAATCATGAGTTCCTGACAGTCGGATCCATTGAATCGGATCCGGACCACTGGAATTCTCAACACAAGTCATTGGCTCCTAATAGCCTCAGACCCAGAAAACCAATCAAGACTGAGGCCGTGTGCACTCTAGTTCCCTAAACAACCGCAAATGACCCTATACAGACTTCCATTTAGCCTTTATCCTCTCTTTGTCATGCTATTGGAGGGGGACTGCAAGTGGCACATGATCTGACCTGGTGTTTTATAGTTACTACATTTGGCAAAATATCAGATTAAACACACGACGAAACAACCACCCTGGAATCTGGGCTCGGGCAGAAAAGCAGCCCTGTGCTTCATGTAACCTATCAACAGGCTACTTCTTTGAGGTGAGGGCCTTTCACCTAGAGGGCATTTTACAGCCCATTCGAAAAGGAGTTCCCATACGAAAAGGATTTGGAGCAGTCAAAAGAGAAGAAGAAGAAAAAGAAGAAGAAGAAGAAGAAGAAGAAGAANAAAAAAAAAAAAAAAACACACGCTCTGGCAGTCTGTCTCCCCCACCGAGACGCTCACCGTTAGTTAAGAGAACCTTGTGTAAGTTGATGCTTTGGTATGTGCGCATGTGTAATGATGTCTGTTGTCAGACAAGCATAGTGCACGACGGGTGGATCTTTTTGAGGCACAAGCACACCACCAACACTTTGGTTGTATAGTCTATGTTGCAGGGCAGAAGTGTTGATTTTTATTTTGTTTTACAGTTGAATCCGTATCAAGTTACGGGTAATGTTGCCTGTATGTGGCCTTGGATTCAGCATGATTATAGCGCACATGTCCTGGTAGGCTTGCCCTCGTGATATTTTTCTTTTTTCTTCTTCTTTTTCTTTCACCGGCATGCCCTTAGACGCCGCAACTCTCGGACCTCTGAAGTTTGAGAAAAATACGAGAAAATATACACGCATCAAAACAATGACGCCGTACCTTATAGTTAGTGTCTGTCTTTTTTTTTTCTTTTTTTTTTTTTGCCAGGCCGCATAGAGATTCCCACTTCATCATTATCTAGACCCGTTGGGCTTGTAAGTCTGTGAAACACATCGTGATCCGTGATCGGTACTAGTAGGGGCAAAAGTACTGACATCAGGGCAACAAGCTAACAAACATGAGTCTCCTT
Source organism: Bretziella fagacearum (assembly GCA_002018255.1). Classification (NCBI taxonomy): domain Eukaryota; kingdom Fungi; phylum Ascomycota; class Sordariomycetes; order Microascales; family Ceratocystidaceae; genus Bretziella; species Bretziella fagacearum. The sequence goes on along the minus strand of MKGJ01000058.1, from coordinate 40,669 downwards.
CAACAAGCATATGGAGTAGTATGTTGATATGCCTATATCTGAACATGCATTGTACTATATGTGCTTTGTCTGTCTGGTTTTCCATATATCATGGGTGAAGTGAGGCGGTAAGAAGGTCTTGTGATCAATCTCAACATGAACCTCGGTGGCCAAAGTAAGTACTTTACATTTAGTTAGCCAACTTATGATTCAGGACATGAGTTACAGTACAGGGATTGTCTAAGCAAATCTAGAATGGCCTTTTCGTGCCTCTCGCCTTGCCTCTTCGAGAAAAGAGAGATAACATGCATGTATATATATATGGTTAAAAACAAATGTTGTTGTTCACATCCATCGTGATGTAAATAAATAAATGTCTGGTGGTGTATTGTAAGTACCAGGGTGGAAGCAGGCTCCACAAAACCGTCACAGGACCAAGGCTAGATACAGGGAGAAGATTAGAACAAGAAAAAGAAAAAGAAAAAAAGTAGTGCATCAGTCTGGTTAAAGCACGCATAGGCGACCGCTTGTAGATCCACCAAAAGCAAATATTAGGTGGCTCCTGATTCAGTTGAGTTGACAACAACTGTGGCATTTAAAAGTTGGCCTCAGGTGAGCTGGAGTGCTCAGCTTGCCAAGCTAAAAGTGTAGAACCCTGGCTAACTAATAAAAATACAGCAGGTAACAATTGGGTCAATGTCAGACTGCATCTTCATTACAAGAATAAGTCAAGGTAAGATCCAGTTTGCTTGGTTGGCTTTTGATGGAAATGTTGGGTTGCAGGTCATGTCCACAAAGTAAATAGACGAAACTAGATTACATTGGCGGTTAGTGAGGAGCCGCATGAATCACTCTCTGCTGATCGCTTTCAACTATCTTGTTCGCAACTATAGGCAAATCCATAGGAATATCAGGAGCGGGATATCGTCATAGTAGCGGCCTACGGCAGACATCCGAGACGAGAAAGGAAGCGTACAAGCTGCCCAATATCAAGCAGTGATGTAATAGGAGTAGCTTTGTTGGCCACGGGAAACATGAACTGACCTGACCTGACCTGACCTGACCACGAGAACTGGGACAACGACGAGTTAGCGAAACGTAGTGACCTGGATAGGCACAGGTCGGGGTATTGCGAGATGCAAAGGGTACGATGCGATGTGTGAAAAGGCCCCGAGAAGCTGCAGAAAGTTTTGACTTGAAGAAAAGAGATGTATAACATGTAGTATGTGAAACCGAAAAAAAAAAAAAAAAAAGGGTTGACTTGGCTCCATCTTTGCAGGACAAAAGTGTATAAAGTCACGATGTCGTGGGGACAGTGTAGATAGTTGGGCTTTTTTGGGGGGTCAAGTTTAGAGATAATGGGCCAAAACTGCACTGTTTATGCTAAATATTATTCACTGTGCCTATAGAAAAAAAACAGGAGGCCATGACTAGCGTAACCAATGAATGGGTATTATTCATTATCTTCACTCGACAAACCAGGAAAGAAATTTCGCCACTCCGTTTTTATGTAAGTCCAAGTATATACCCGACTCATGCTCTCTTTTTTGTTTGTTTTTCACTCCCTGCCGCAAGTAGCTATCCCCTGTGAGCTTTCGCAAAAGCAAATAGACGGACGGCTGACTGGGTATGAGAAGAGCTTCCATGATACACTATAACATCTTTCCGGCTATTATAATATTCATGGTCACCGGGAGGCTTGCGTGTCGGCACGCTTATATGTACCTACCTACCTACCTACATTGTGCATTATAATCATCATAATCATGATCATGTCAAACTATTGGTCGTCATGTTTGTTCCAAGATGCCGGTTCAGAAGTCACGATCTTTATTGTCCTTGTTCCTGTGTTGTTTCGTCTTGATAACCTATGTCATCTCGGTAGGTGGGTGGGTAGATAGGTAGGTAGGTTGGGCTTGTCGACCGCCGGTTTCAGGGCTACAAGCCAAGACTTAACTTCCTCACTGGTTGATAGGGTGGCCATGGTGGACTTTTGACTCTTGCTTTTCGAGCGGCGGTTATCAACAAGGATGTCTGTCTGCTTCGTTTCCTTCTGGAAAACTCCAAGACCCTAGTAGATTCCTTCTATCACTAACTTCATACACCCTTGCAAAGGGCTACATGCATTGTTTGACCCCCCTCTCTTGGAATCCTTCCTCTTCTCCCTCCCCCCTCCTCCAGCCATGGGGAGAGTTGATCAAGTAAAAAGCAAGTACAACTCGGTGTTTGAAACTATATAAAGACAATGTGTAATTATAAATATAACGCAATATTAATCATGAGCACTACATGGAATCTGCAACTAGCAAAAATTGGCAACACTCATGTAATATGTGTCGTACTTTCAATATCAACAACACTTGCGGATGAGACGGCGGGGCTGTGGGCGTATTGTTGGATGCAACGCCAAGTAAAACCGTTATAGCCGTATCAAGTAAAACTCCAAATAGTGACAACAGATAAAGAAATCAAGGACACATCCAAGTACCTGTGATGACAATATCAGAGGTTGAAGGACCAGTGGATATTGGTATGTGGTATTTATATGTATATTGATACATTTTCAGAAAAGAGGATGAGACCCACCAATGGAGCAACCACCTACATCGTGATCTTGGCTCTTAATTGACCAACATATGAAGATAAGTATGTAAGTAAGCACATACTAGTGGGCCACCTTGTCTGGGCCCGGTATCAGTCCACTCCAGAGGTTCTCGGGGCCGAGTGGTGTAGTGTCTGTTGTGTGGGCATGGCCGAATGGATAGTTTCAAACTAACCCAGCCACGGCAAATTTGTGAGAAGAAATAGGATAAACTCATTACAAATACTGTTACAGCCAAAAACATCGATATCGTCGAGTGTGATACTGCTGCACGTAAATATATATTAGCTTGTGGTATTGGATGCCGCGGATTGCCGTTGCCCTGGACCAACCTCTCAACTTGGGCAAGAAATGAAGAAATTTCCTATGTTGGAATTTGTACAGTTAATTGGCAACTTGATAGCGGATCAAGGGTTGCGCAATGAAGTTTTCCTTTTTTCCTTTTTTCCTTTTTCTCTATTTTTTAAGCGGGCTTGGCCGCATCATCAATGGCAATTCCTACAACAAAACTGCATCAATCTGCCCACTTCATTCATCAATTTACCAGCCTTTTTTGAAAACCCTTTTTTACCTCGTTTACAAATATCAAACATGGTTCTTGCTCTCAACTCAAGGAGTCCCCCCCCCCCTTGGAGGCCCATAGCATGACTGTTTTCTGTGTTCCCACTCCCTCGGCGCCTTGCACTTGGGGGTCAGCCTTGCTACCGGCAAGACTACTAGAGAGTCCATTCGCCCATGTTCGCCGCTTTTGGTGTTGTTGCAAGCCTATCTCTCAAGCCATATCCGCTTTATCGGGTTGATCACACAACTGCCGAGCTACTCACAACTCATGATGGGTGTCTGTCCAGTATGCCTTCTTGTGACATCCCTCCATTATCATGGTGTCTGTTTCCGGCTTTATGCAGCAAACCCCAAGCTTCAACTGGTCATCATGCTGTGTCGTATGAGGCCAGGCTGTAATCATGTCTGACCGGATCTAGCATAGACCAAGACCTCACTCATTCGCAGGTCGACAACTCCGTCCCTCCTTAAATGTTTATGGTGGTTGAAGAATTGGGACGTTGTTGGGTTGGCTATGTGACCTGACATCATGGTTCTTGGCTTATTCTTCCGACTTACCTAGTCCCTAACCTGGGTCTCCTGTTTTGGAGTGTATCTCATAGGCTTCCTTTGTATGTCTACAATGCTGTTACGCATTTGCGTTTTCAAGGCTGCTATTACGATTTGATCCACCCCGACTCTCTCGCACGTACCCACGGGTATGCGGTGTGGGTAGCTTGTTGCTTGTTGGGATTCGGTACTTGGGTTGTTAGAAAGCCGACGCCCCCATGTTTTCCACATCACTGTCGAGATGGTCAATGGGGGGGGGGGGGGGGGCGTGAGGCTTTTACTATGTCTCGAGAGAGCAATTTTATTGTAACCCACTTGTGATTTGCTCTAAAAATTCTCTGTGTGAGGTTTGTACTTGTGTCTAACAACGCAACGTCTTCTCCTTGAGTCCATCTTTGGTCCACCGAAAACTGCCATCTTCAGACCACTTTATCCGATCCCAGCTTCAAGTACAATCAGCTCAAATGCACCTTTTTCTGGACAACCCCTACCAGTCCAAGGCCTAACTAGATATCTAATAGAACATGTACCCACCTACTGGCTAGTCTTCCGCATGAATCTTTTCTCGCACGATGAACCCCCTCAACTCGACAACCACACCATCAGAAACCCAGAGAACTGGGGAAAGTCTTCTCTCGATTTGGCCAAGCTCCAGGATGATAATATCACACACCGTCCCCACCCCCCTCCCCCAATCCCAGCTCTTCTATACACGCCCCCACCATGTTAGTGTTGTTTTTTTGACTACTCTTTCTGTTGTTAGTGCTCTCAGGCCTAGGCAATAGCTATGGAGATTTCTTTATACTTCACTGCCAAGGGGGCTTGTACGTCTATAACGAACAGTGTAATTCCCCGTGAAGCTTCCTCGGGCCTTGCTTGGCTTTAGACTTTAGACTTGTTGTTTTTGTTATAGCCACGCCCCGAGGAAGCTTCTCCTTCACGACCCCCCCCCATATAAAGAAGCTAGCTCCGTCCGCCTATCTTAAGCTACTGGCCCGTCTTCTTCGTGATCTAGTATTCTTTACTTTCTTGCCACTCATCATTCCTCACCCATCTTTTCTCTCATCATACTCTGCTTGTTGTGGTCCTTTTCTTTCATGTTTGTTTCATCTGCTACTTCGCGATACCCCCATCTCATCTGATCTTACTACTTCACTTCCAGAACGGGGAACAACTTATCCGCATTGAAAAATCATCTATTCAAGGTCTCTAAGATAACCCCCC
>MKGJ01000058.1:17849-35738 GCA_002018255.1 Bretziella fagacearum | reverse complement strand
AAAAAAAAGCTACTCACTTCAACACATCCCCTCCCCCTCCCATCTCTATCTATCCTCTTGCTCAGTCACATTCTCCTTTCCCACTACCTCATAGCAATCAAGCTGGTCTAGCAATGCCTTCTATCGTTCCCCAGCCCGTGGCAGTCCCGTGGTCGGAGACTGCTTTGATCCGGAATGGTCAGCTTTCGTCTACGGCAATTTACACCAACAAAATCAAAGATATTCGTCATGGATTGGTTGATGCTTGTCTGCGGGATGAGATTCTGGCCACATTCAAGCCCGGCATGGGCAAGCTTCATCTCCCCACTATGATCCTTTACGATGAGCCTGGATTGCGGTTGTTCGAAGAGGTATGTACATATATATTCATATATCCGAGCGAACATAGTTAACCATCATGTCCATCTGAAGATTACCTATCTAGACGAGTACTACTTGACAGATTATGAGATTGAATTGCTCAAGAAGCACTCGGCCGAAATTGCTTGTAAGGTCCCCGAGGGGTCTATGATCATTGAGCTTGGAAGTGGGTATGTAGTGTTCGGCATAGCATCAAAGTTTTGCCTAGTTTTCACATTGAAACCCTCACGCATGTGTACTCAGACGCTAATTCAATAACCCCCACGTCCACCCTTCTCACAGTAACCTAAGAAAAGTCCGCCTCTTGCTGGAGGCCTTTGAAGCCGCCAAGAAGAACGTCGAGTACTATGCATTGGACCTGTCTCGCCCTGAACTTGAGCGAACCATCAACCAACTGCCCAATTATGAGCATGTCTCGGTCTGTGGACTCTGGGGTACCTATGACGATTGTCGGGCATGGCTCAAGACTCCAATAATCTCTGTGCGGGAGAAGACTATTCTGCACATGGGTTCCAGCATTGGTAATTTTTCTCGGACAGAAGCCTCCAACTTTTTGCGTAACTTTGGCGAGGTCCTCCGACCTGGTGATCGTATACTAATTGGTATTGATGCTTGCCGTGATCCGCGCAAGGTCTAGTAAGTATTTTTACAACACCCCCCGGTGGCCAAGGCTGATCACATATGAGTGTGACACTAACCAAAATGTGCAGCCAAGCTTATAACGACAGCAAGGGTGTCACCCACAAGTTTATACTCAATGGTCTCGGCCATATCAACCGTATATTTGGCCATGAAATCTTCGTTGAAGACGACTGGCAGGTCATAGGAGAGTACATCTACGACCACGCTGGTGGTCGTCACCAGGCATCATATAGCCCAAAGAAGGAAATTATGGTTCTTGGGTCTCTGGTGTCGCCGCATGACCGCATCTTTGTAGAACAGAGTCTCAAGTATTCTCCTAAAGAGTCGACGTCTCTTTGGAGCTCTGCTGGATTCAAGCAGACCGATCTGTGGATGAAGGAGGATCAGTATGGTGAGTTCACGGATGAAAAATACCCGTGGATTATACTGCGACCTAAAGACTAACAGCATGGCACAGGTCTTCATATGTTAGAGAAACCCAACGTCCCATATAGCCCTCTGCCTTCAGTGTATGCGGCCAATACCTGCCCATCTATGGCCGAGTGGAAGTCACTGTGGGAGACTTGGGACGTCCTTTCAACTCGCATGCTTGCCTCGTCTCAGCTTCTCGAAAAGCCCATCAAACTTCGGAATGCTTGCATTTTTTACCTTGGACACATCCCCACCTTCCTTGACATTCAACTTACCAAGACGACCGGGACATCACCAACACAACCCCTTTACTACTACGACATATTTGAGCGCGGAATTGATCCCGATGTCGACAACCCGGAGTTGTGCCATACTCACTCTGAGATTCCTTCTGAGTGGCCTCAGGTTCGCGAGATCCTGGTTTATCAGGAGCGCGTGCGTGCTCGCCTGGAAGATCTCTATGACCACGGCAACTGCCGTATCCCCAGAAACATCGCCAGAGGAATTTGGGCGAGCTTTGAGCACGAAATCATGCACATTGAGACCTTTTTGTATATGATGTTACAAAGCGACAAGACCCTGCCTCCTCCGTCACGATTCCGTCCGGATTTTGCTGCAATGGCACAGGCTGCTCAGGCCGCCAGAGTTCTCAACGAGTGGCACACTGTTCCCGAGCAAGATATTTGCATTGGTCTTGATGATCCTGACGAGGGTGTTGAAGATATTGCTTTTGGGTGGGACAACGAGAAACCGCAGCGTAGAACTCATGTGAAGGCGTTTGAGGCCAAGGGTCGAGCCATTACCAATGAAGAGGTGAGTCGATACTACTATGCAACTGCAAAAAATCATGATTCAACTAACAATCTATTTCTTAGTACGCCCGCTACATGATTGCGAACAACATCACTGCGATGCCTGTTTCATGGGCTGAAGACCCCAAGCCTGTTCATTCTACACCCACTTTTGCAGTTTGTCAGGATTGTGAGGACAGCCAAGACTCTGGTCTGCCGGCTTCATTCCTCACCGGCAAAGCTGTCAGAACAGTTTATGGCTCTGTTCCCCTGGAGCACGCTCTCGATTGGCCCATCTTTGCATCATACGATGAACTGTCCGGTTGTGCTGAGTGGCAGGGAGGCCGCATCCCGACCTTTGCTGAGGTCCGGAGCATTTATGCTCATGTCAACAGACAAAAGAAGAGAAACTTGGAGAAAAGTATCAACCTTGTTGATGGGTAAGTTTGTGTGGTATATTGCCATTTAATCTGATCAGGTCATCCCAACTAACGCCATGCTTAGTAACCTCGACAATCAGTCATTGACTGGTTCATACTCATCTGCCGAGACGGATGGCAGCATCAGCAACCAAGACCACCTGTTTGTGGATCTTGATGGTGCTAATGTCGGCTTCCGCAACTGGCATCCCATACCTGTCACTAACGCCGGAAACAAGCTTGCTGGCCAGTCTGAGCTTGGTGGTGTCTGGGAGTGGACAGCGACTCCTCTCAGAGCTTACTCGGGCTTTGAGGCCATGAAGCTTTATCCTGGATACACTGCAGACTTCTTTGATGGCAAGCATAATATCGTGCAGGGTGGTTCATGGGCTACTCACCCGCGTGTTGCGGGAAGAAAGACTTTGTGAGTTTGATTGTAATCTCTCATCTATTCACAAGAGAGTCGCTAACTTTAATATAGTGTCAATTGGTACCAGCGCAACTACAAGTACGCTTGGGTTGGAGCGAGAATCGTCAGAGACCTATAAGCTATGGTGAAACAGTTGACTGTTGCTACACTTATAGATTACATCTCGTCTGCGATGCTAGGATATTTAGCATGAGAGAAGACAATGGCAGGACAATTTGGTATTAGAAGTCAAGTCACCTTTTATCCATGGGGATATGGAATCACAGTATCAAGACACGGTTGTTATTAGGTATTAAAGGCGACGGGAAGGAATCATTATAATGGCGGATCGAGAATTTTAGACTAGACATTTGCATTATAGCTAGTAGCTGTTATAGCCGCCAGAGTTCGTGGAATCAATGCACACATATCACTAAACCTGTATTTATCTTTTCTTGCCTTATTAGACAGGTTAGTTTCCATTGTGTATTCATTTGATTAACCACCTGTCTTTTAATTTTGGTCCATTATCATTATCATCTGCGTTTATGATATTTCAGAAGCAAGTCTCTGTTGGATCTTGTCCAGAATGTACTGCGGTGTTAGAGTGCCATAGATCTCGAGTAGTTGTTCTGTGACATAGCTAGGAGGTTTGACTCCATTCTCAGTGATGAGGTTGGTAATAAAGGTGTGGTCCTATAGCAGAAACGCAAGTCGTTAGTAAGTAGGCAAGTTACAATAATGCCATTGTCACTATAGAGATCCAGGTTGGTATGTACGTACCGTCCAATCCACGGGATTTTCTGGTTGGTGGCTTTCCTTGTCAGTGGTGAAATCCAAAAGACTCTGCGGGCAACCGAGGTCATCGTCAGATTGATATCTAGGCTGATGACGCAGGAACTTGTGCTCTTCAGCGGCGACGTAGAAAGGAATCGGGGGGTTGGCATGACGCGCAAGTCTGGCCACCTGAAGAGTGCCGAGTCTTGAAATGATACCACCATCTTGAGTAACGGCTTCAGCTCCAACAAACACGGCGTTCACCTGTCTCAACATTGCCATAACATGGGCGACTGCCGCACTAGGAATTTCAGCGACAGGAATTCCCTCAGCGCGCAGAGAGTTGACAATGCGGTTGCTTTCCTCTACTCTCCAGGCATCACGGACATAGACAACCTTGAATCGAACGGTACCATTGTTGCGCTTCTTGGATTCCTTTCCGGCTTTGACCAACAAGGTCGATACAGTTCTCGATGCGCCATGAGTTAACACACACTGACCGTCGCGCACGAAACGCCAACCAGCGGCGGCAATACGGTTACGAGCCTCGCGGGCTCTCTGGGCAAATAAACTGCCATTCTGGACAAGCGCGGCCCGTAGTGCATCAAAGGAGACTGCGGGGCCACCGCGAGAAGATCCCTCTTGCTGCTTGAGTGATGACAGAAGGAACTGCTGGAATAGGTCGGTGCCGGCAGTGAGAGGGAGGGGGTTGCGAGCGGAGTTTTGGAGGATATCGGCGTATTTGGTAGTTGATTCGAGGGTTTCGTAGACGGTAGAGGTGTTGGAAGCGTTCAGCATGGCGATGAGAGCCTCAATAGCGGCTACGGGCTGGGTCAGATCGGAGTTCTCGGCCAGGAGTTTCTTGTAACAGTCCACGATATCAAAGTCGGCGGTCTTGGGCCGCACCGGTAGCTGCTGCTGGGCTGAACAGAATTGATGAGAAGCATAAGTCAGTAACTGCTAATGCGCAAAGGGCGGCTAACGCCAATGTAGGCGGGACTTTGAAAGATGATGGCTCGGTGTGCAATGGCGGGGGAGGGAGGGGCATTAAGTACTTACAGGTAGGTTCATTGGCTGCCATTTTATGGGATATTTTTGTCAAGATCAGAAATATTTTGGATGTTCGATAAAAAAATAAAAAGACAAAGATATAGTATGTGTTAGGAAGATTGGGTCTTGGAGGCGGTAAATGGACTGAACTTGGATGCGATGATGTTGCGAAAAGCTGGACTTGGAAGTCAAGATATGAATTTAGTGAGTCAATCAATTGCGGGAAACTCCTTCCATGAAGTCACTACCCGCTGGTCTCCGCTGCAACCACTTGCCCGCCAGCCAAATTTGGTTAGATACCAAGCGCCCAGACCCAAAACTGGGGGAATTAAAAGATGCTGAAAATCAATAGAATTGGGGATTGATTAAAAAAAAGAAAAAGTATGAAATGCAGCGTATCAACATGTGATTGTCAGGTCATGAAAATGACTGTACTAGCACTTGAAAATCTATTACCGTCCTACATTAAGAATTAACCCTGTCTCAAACCCTAAAGTGTTAGCCACCGAGAAAATCATGCATGGCTTGACCCAGAACTAGGTACATGGTCGCATCATTTGGTTGATATAATAGAAAGACGGGGAGGATAATTGGTTTCCAGACTAAGCAATACTTGGATCCTAGTCCATATAGGCAACAACATCGCATGAAACGTAGCTTATCTAATCAGAGGCTACTGGGACGACCATCACCATGTAGTTTCAAGCCTATTCCGAGCTTCCCAAGCTCGAACCTCATCTTGATTAAACTTTCTATCCTTTTAACTTTGTACCTTTTTTCTCTCTGTAAAACTCATCTTAAACAACCTCAAACAAACATGAGTGACCAGATTGATGCGGCCACTGGTCAAAAGCTCCCCGCTGACGCCATCGTCCGTGTTCTCTACGTCGCCAACACAGTCCACATCTACAATATCCCCCCCTTGGCCTCTACCAAAGGCCATATGGCCGCCAGCTGGACTGCCGACCCTTCTCGTAACATCTTCTCCGGCCGCATCCGCGTTCTCGAGACCTCTTATGAAAAGGCAGGCCGGGATTTTGTCAAGGTCGACGTCCTCCTAGAAGATCCCTCTTCGGGCCAGCTGTTCGCTGCTGCCCCGTACACCGCGCCTACTGTCATTGAATCTGTGCTGGATAGCTCGCGCTTTTTTGCCGTGCGCGTGCAGGATCCTTCTGGGCGCAAAGCCATGTTGGGTGCCGGCTTTGAAGAACGCAGTGAAGCCTTTGACTTCAGCATCGCTTTACAAGATGCCCGGAAATGTTTAGGGTTTGATAGTGCGGACAGTGAAGGTCAGGGTTCACAAGCGACAGCGGAAGAACCGAAGAAGGATTACAGTCTCAAGGCAGGAGAGACTATCACGATTAACCTCGGAGGGAAATTCAGAAAGCGGTCTTCGAGATCGCCACAGGCTGAAGACCAGAGCGCGAGCGTGTCGGGATTCTCATTGCCTCCGCCTCCGCCGCCTGCTGGCTCAGCAATGTCTTTTCCGCCTCCTCCCAGGACAGGAGAGGTTATAGATCAGAATAAGCAGATGGCAAAAGACTTGGGCTTTGATGATGGAGAAAACGATGAGTTTGCTTAGATGGTGGCCAGTTGTTACTGAATGGCGGAGATGGAGATGACTCAAGCGATGTGACTAGCAAGCATGTTATAACAAACAGCAGCTTGTGTGTTCTTCAGAAAGTTTTACCAGGTCATATTTGCAGTCACTTTTTGGTATCATAATCTCGGTTGTTTGAACTAGTAGATATCAACATATGTTTTTGTATTTTGTTACAAGTACAATATCATTCCTATATACAAACTGTGATCTGACAATAACCAGTCATGGCGTTGTTTAGAATCTTCAATAATGCTAATCAGTGACGCATTTGTGTACCCTCCAAGTGACCTTTAAAAGCAAAAGCGAAAGCAAAAGAAACCAAGATCTATTGAGAATCAACCCCNCCCCCAAAGAACCTATAAACTCCAATCGTCATAAAACATCCAAGGAAAAGAAAGTGCAGGTTTGGTAGCAAAGACCTAGCTAGTGAAATAGCGCTCTCATCTAAGCCTACAAAGTTATCAACTTAGTTGAGGGAATTGCACACATGCTCTGGCGGCGTTTCTGGGTATCCAGAGCGAGGTTGAGAGTGGCGAGTGAGAGATCATCAACGTTTTCCTGAGACACGATCTGAGGGCTAGTTGGACATGAGCTGGTAGACATGCAATCGATGCTAGGGGTAGCAGTAGCGACTATGAGAGGACTCTCCTGCTCAACCATTTCATCCCAGCACATGTCAGACCCTAGAGAAGGAGTTTCCTCACGGGTTTGGTAGCCATCAAGTTGCGAGGTGGCTTGGACGGCAGCAATGTTCATACAAGTGACCCCACAGAAGGTGGAAGAGACAGCTGCAACATCAGGAGACATGATGGTCTCGATAGAAGTCATGGTGGCTGGTTGATAGGTAGGTTGAGGGGCCATGATGATGGGGGTGGGTCCAAAAAAATAAGGCGAAAACATAGCGACTTGGGGACTGTAGATGCGTTGTTGGAACTCCTCAGCAACAAACTGGCGGTGACGAATCTCTAGGGCTAACTGGTTGACACGGATCATCAAGCTGTTCTGTTGGGTGGTAGAGTTGTGGATCTTGGCCTGAATGAGTGTTATCTTGCGGAGAAGAGGGCGAAGCTTCTGGTACTCGCCCGCATCACGCTGAGCCTGAAGGCTGGCAAGCTTGCGAACAAGATGCTCTGCTTCGTGTTGGTGGTTGATTAGAGTACTGTTGAGATACTGCCATTCAATTTGGAGAGCGTTCGGGGCCATGTGGGCGAGTCCGGGAGATACAGTGGTCGGTGAGTTGAGCGAGTTGAAGCGGCTGTTTTGTTTCTTGGGAGACTTGGGAGATCTGGGGGACTTGGGAGTAGATTTTGGAGACATGAGAGCCACCTGGCAAGAGATAGTATGCAGAGAAGGAGACATTGTACATGTAAATGGATTGATTAGCCGTTAAAGATTGATGGAAAGATGGGAGTAGTGCAAAGGGATAATAGTGACACTTCAAGTGGAAGTAAGTAAAGCAAGGTATTTGTAAGAGAATTGCAGAATGAAGATCAGTAGATAATTAATAGTAAAGTAACTATTGGTGATGATGAAGAAAGATCAACGTCAAATAAGAGGATAAGGCACAGGTTGATATATGCTTGACCTTTGCTATGGTTGTCTTTGTCGTCAAGGAAAATGTAGACCATGAACTAGGCCCACTCCGATGGTCGGTTCCTCTCAATCGGTTCAGGCAACTGTAAATAGTAAAATTCACACTTACATCTTCGGACTCGGACTATTGAACTTGCCTTCAAAGAAAACTCGTCTCTAAAACCCATATACCCTGATGCAGGATGGGAGTGCAATCATGGAGGACAAAGAATTAGAGATAATATGATCCCACATCCATGTTCAGTTCTCTCAGGCGAACTACAAATCACGGAAGCGAATGCGTGGCAAGAAAACATGACAAAGAAGTCGGTGTCTGGATGAAAAGATGTTGCTAGAAAACAAAGGACAAGGCTAGGCCGGGATATATTGTCTCAAAGAACATGGAGGGCTAAATTGGACAGTCCGACAATGTTGATATGAGACACAGTTTAAAATAAAAGAGCAGTAGTTTGAATCATGGTATATATGTGTTGCAAAAGCCCCTTATCAAAGAAATGATTTGTAGTTTGTATGGAAATCCAGAGTGTTTGATGCAAGCTCGGAGAAGCCATCATCGTTTAGTGGGTCCACATATTACCTACCTAGGTACTTGTAGTAATTGCCTTTTGTAGATGTAACACACATGGAAAAACTTACATGTAGGTACAATAGAGCATTTACTAGAGTCTCGTGTAACTCAAGTCAAAAGTTGGGCTTTATATTTCATACATCAATAGCACTGGAATTCCTGATATAGTCACTACATGGTATAAATAGCCAAGATTCTTATACATGGAGTTCCTGTGCCACTTCTTTAGCTTGTATGTATGTACATAGGTTAAGTCCTGGGTGACATCAATAGTGGTATTTTAGCCCTTCGCATATATCGATATTGCATTTAGGCTTAGTTCCTGCAGTCGTCCTGCCTCTTCGATATTGAACCAATCGGGGGTCGCTTCCATGGTCCTTGATTTCCATTTTGGGCGACAAAGAAAATGTTGCTTCTGTATGGAGGATATTAGGAAAAGAATAGCCGTGGGGTATAAAGAGCAATAACCTCAGAGATATTGATGTTGTTGAAATTCAGCCTTATCATCAGAGCAACAGGTTGATAAGGCTGAACCTTTGAAAAAGCTACGATCATAGAATACAGAATATTCAAAGCACTCTATATTCTCTTATAGTTATTATTGGATGTTTAAGCATCCTCTATGACAAATATCTTGATTAAATAATTATACATTTTACAGATAAAAAAGCCAATATTTGAAGTCTTGTAGCTGATCGTCATTCAGCTGCATGAATACACCTGTCTGAGAAGCAAACAATCATGGTACATATTCAAGGTCCTGTACTTAACATGAAGGACAATGAAAAAGATAGGCTTTTGAATAGAATTTATAGAATTCCCCAATCCTGTAACTCTTTTTGAATTAGCAGGTTCCTCGCCTAAATTTTGGTTCGTTTTCTTTCATACTTTAACTCTATTCTTCTTACGCTAAACTAAAGCAATCATAGGCCATCACATTTTAACAGTTCCAAAATAAGCTTGATAACCTAACCTGGCCCCTCTTACGTACCTACACATGGGCATACTGGATCACTTAATCAATCCCAGAAAACCCCATCACTGTCGTCACTGTCGTATGCAACACTACCCAGAACACGTGAGCTGTCCATCAGGTAAAAGATGGAGAGAATACCCTAAAGTCCATATACAACCTAATCCACTATCACTACTGTCGATCAAACAATACCTAAGGCTGCATATGTTTGAATCATTTGGAGTCCGCAAGACACGGAATTAAAAATCTAGAGATTGAAACCATCATGTCTCGGTGGATCGCAAAACCGCCAGAGCCCAGCCTTTTCGGCTTCTCGTCGAACAATATTAGCCTCTGACTGGGTAACAGCACGGTTGATTTCAACATATCGGGCACCGCGGTCCATCTTTGACCGCGTTGATTGCTTTCCGACGTGAGCTCGCGGAAAATATTGCTCCATGAGGTTGTCAAAACAGTCTCTCGATACCTCATTTGCTAAGAAGTTCATGACTGACATCGCCTCCTCAGCTTGTCCAGGCATAATGAGATGGCGAACCAACAACCCTGATTTAGCAATACCGTCCCCTGTAAAGCACAAGTCACCTACTTGGGCTTGCATTGCCTTGATTGTCTCTCGCGCCGTGGCTGCATAGTCATCTACTTTTAGCAATCTCTTGGAAGTCTCGGGCTTCCAGACCTTGAAGTCAGGCATGTAGATATCAACCAGGCCATTCAATAGCTCGAGTGACTTGGGGGAATCAAAACTGTATGTATTATAGACAATAGGGATACGCAGTCCCAGTTCGGCCGCATGTAAGATACTCAGATTCACCTAAGGCACCACATGTTCAGGTGTGACCAAGTTTATATTGTGCACGTTGCCTAGATCCTGTAGCTTAATGTACCATTCCGCCAATTTCTCGGGCGTAACCTCTTGACCATTGGGTGTATGTGAAATGTCAAAATTCTGGCAAAAGACACAGCGCATGTTACATCCCGCTAAAAATACAGCACCACTGCCGTGATGACCCTGTAGACATTGGCTCTTCTCCAAAATGTGGTGCAATAACATTTTCTCGTGCTTGCTCTCCAATCATGCAAAATCCGCGCGAGGAGATGCGGTTCACGCTACATTTGTGAGGACAAAGATTGCAATTGGACAAATGGTCATAGGCTCGTGAGCGTTTCTTAGCGGCATCGATGGAGAAGAGCATCATATAACGAGTAGTATAGTCATCAAGTAGAAATGGGGGCGTTAGATGAAGACGGCGTCTGGATGTCAAAGAGGTCATGGCATATCGAGACCTGGTGATAATGGAAGTACCACCATAGTGAATGGATCTGCTGGATATTATTCCAAATAACGTATGTTTAGGAGTGGATAACATGATCAAGAGGCAGACACAAACTTGATGAGATGATGCTGTGATAGTTTCAATGATTTCTCTCAATAAGTTTCGCGGTAGTCCTTATCCTCAATAGTGTTATCGTGTCTTTGTACGTACACAGTGAGTGACAATACATTGTGTCACAACTGTATGTAGGAATGAGGTACATACAGTGCTGGATACTGGGTGGCTTTCAATCATCAACCTTTGATTGGTCAGATTAGCTGGTTCCTGATATCTTTGTTCCGAGGAAAGCTGTCAATATTGTGTTTCTTGCTAATCATTTCTCGCCTAATAGAGATTCTAACCAAATATAGATCCAACTCTATCCTCTATTAGTCAAATCGTTAGTATAAAATGTCAACGCCGCGATCATCTGGAACAAGAATGGTTTCATAGTAATACAACAATTCGCCTATATATAAAATTATGTCCAGTCAAAACTGTTCAAAAGAAATGCCTAGACCAATGAGACTCAATCACCACATGTACAATGCCACAAATGACACAAAAATAACACAAGATATCGGGACCCGTCAGATCCCAACTGAATAACCACACAAACTTCTCAGCAACTAGCATCTAGTCTTCATATCCAGCCCGTCCTTCTTCTGCCATCTTGCCACTAACATTCCGTCGCCCGTAACCATCTCCTCTCATTTCAAAGTTGTTACCAGGTGAAACTTGCCGGTTACCGCCAATTGTGACGGGGCCTCCTCCAAGAGCGCCATAGGGCTCGATCGAAAAATTGCTTTCGTCCTGAATGAAGCTTTCACGGTACCCTGTCATCAGAGGCGCCAATGTAGGGAGTGGAAGGGGTCGTTGGTTAATCATATCATGGTTACTGACTTTCTTTGGGGTACCGGCTGGGCTACCGCTAGGACTCTCCGGGTGATGCGTACGCAAGGGATCAGGGTGTGCCTTAATCTGGTTCACATACTGATTGAAATCTTCCTCGTCGCTATCCATCATCTCATCATCATCATCCGAACCATCACACAGTTGTTGCAGCGCTTCATATGATCTCTTAACCCTCATTTCATCTTCATTCAGTCTCTTCTGGGTACGGCTAATAAGCGAATCGGTAGGTGCCCATGTCTCAACAAATTTGGGCGTCCGTGTAGGAGTAGATGGGCGATCATAGTTAGGAATTGCTCTGGGCGAAAAGTTATGGGGCGCATAGTAACCGGTACTAGAACGTGTCTTTCCTGGGGAACTGTACCCAGTCGTTGGACGAGACTTCATGGGTGGATGCGGGAGATCATAGTCATAGGACACAGTGTGTCCTGTTCCAGGACGAGATTTGGTGGGTGGCATATCTCGCGGGGTGTAATAGGAAGTGGGCGGGCGGGACTTGGTAGGCGAAGGCTGGCCGGAAGGAAGACCCTGGTAATCGATGGAGCCTCGTGAATTTCTATTAGAAGGCATGATTTGATACTGGCGACTAGGCAAGTTCATCCGAGAATCCCGAGAACCAGTGGGCGACGAAGGAGAGTTGCTAAGGGTTTCCAGAAAGGGGATGCTCTGTCGAGGACTGTTGAGCTCATCTATAGTCTGGATCGAAAGCCGATGCGCTTCGGTATGACCAAACACGTCCTTGCGAAGTGATTCCATACTAGAGTTGGAAGCCATCAATGACTTGCTTTTCTTGTGACGCTTTCCACGACTAGTAAGCTTTGGTACCAGAGGGTTCATATCCGGCGGCAGCTTGCTGATCTGGTAGAAGATGAAAGCGAGCCATCCAGATGATAGTAACGTCACAAAGTGTGAGCCAGCTGAACCAATAAGGCCATATTTGGTCGTGGAGCGTAGCGAATCCATAAGGCTAGTGTTCATAAAAGTCGACCACTTCTCGCTATCACGATTAGCAGTGAAAAAGCCGTACACATAGATGCCCACAATGGCTGCGTCAGCCAAAAACGAAAAAAGCTGGTAGGCAGCAGAAGATGCGGGTGATCTACCACCAGCCCTGCGAGAATGGTGGTACGCTGAATAACTGCAATGCAAGGAAGCAACACCGCCCTATATAATTTTGTTAGAACTACTAAGAGATGATGTCTGATATGGAATCACTTACAGTTATTTTCAATAACCATGATATAATGGTTGGCACCTTTGTGAGAACGATAAACAAGAACAATACACCCACTGCCGCCACCAACTGGATCACTCTCAGTCCCAACTGGATGATGCGAATCCATTTGATCATGGCTTTGGTCTTGGGGCTAAGAATTTGATGCCTGCCCAAAATCAAGGGCGGCCGGACATAGGCGTCAGGGTGGACATTGAATGAAACCAGCGGGCCTTCTGGCTTGGGAATCTTCTCTTTCTTCTCCCATGTTTCCCGCGTGAATGCCTTAGGATCAAAGGGCTTATCTGGTGAGAGAAGAGCGCCATTCTCGTCCGTCAATAGCGGTTTTTGCTGCATTCCCATCGTAAAACCTGGGTGAGCGCAAAGCTTTGCGAATATGCAAAGATGAAAAGAGGCCCCGGAGGTGTGCCGATTCTCTCACAACAAACCCGAAAAGCAAAAGACACGGATGTAGGTTTTTGTGGTTTTTGGGAACAGAGAAAGAAACGAGAGAGAAGAAAACATATAAACACGATAGTGGGATCCCAGGAACAGGTAAGCATGTGAATATAAATGTCACGGTTCGACTGGTTAGAACGCAACTTAATGTAAGGAATTGTCGTGTTCAAACAACTAAATAGAACAAGCTTGCGATATCGTGCAGAGCCTCCCTTTCAATGTGATTATACACAATGTCAAG
Organism: Bretziella fagacearum; assembly: GCA_002018255.1. Classification (NCBI taxonomy): domain Eukaryota; kingdom Fungi; phylum Ascomycota; class Sordariomycetes; order Microascales; family Ceratocystidaceae; genus Bretziella; species Bretziella fagacearum. Next base: position 22,001 of record MKGJ01000058.1, on the reverse strand, counting down.
CAAATGTCAAAGAATCAGAAAGATGATCAATTGCACAAGCCCGCGACAAAGAATGCCAACGAACCGTCATTGACAAGAAAGCAAGACAATGATACAGATGATGTACACCTTGACCTCGTCAAGAAACGTTAAATCATCCTCCCCCAGGCCTGTATGTTCTTCATACATTGTTGGGATATCCTGCTGCCAGTGAGCTGGCTATCAACACAGGCCGCAGCTCAATTTAGAAGGTATCGTTACCACGGCGACAGGTACGACCCCCAGTAAGCCATTGAGGTGCACGGTCCGTGAGCCGGAGTTCCTTAGAGCAGTTACTCTTTTTATTTTTTTCTTTATGTTCGCTTTCCAAACAAAGTATGGGACGAGCAAAATCATTAAGACTTAGCTCTTTGTTAGGCTTATTAAAAACATACTACAATATTATCTTTAGTTCAGGGTTATAAGGGTTTTTATATCGCAAAAACACCGATATTCCCCAGTTTTCGGAGGCCGAGATGATCCCAGACTTAGCTTAGTTTGTCATCTAGAAATGGTTAATTTGAAAACTTGATTCTCGATGTCGCTATTTATTATGACTTCAGTCCTGACTATATAGAGTCCCAAGCTGTATATTTTCAATACTCGATCTTAGTACTTGATATCTAAGGTTATCAGATATAGTCAGCCAGTATTATTTTTTTTTCGCATTGTCTGTCACTCACGGTGTCGAGGTTGCGAGAAAATCTTGGAGCCAGTCGTGTTGCAAGCGACAAGTCCCATGAAGCTATTCGAAGAATCATATCTTCCGGTAACCGCCTAAGCACTTCCACGGCATCAATCCGACGTACACGCCAGTCACTTCTTCCCACCCACCTACTCACTTACCATGTCACTTGTCCAATCAGCCCTACGTCGGCCAGCGGCAGCGGCTACACATGCGGTATTGAATTGTACACACTCATTCCATCGGGCCATATCTTCTAAAGCCACGCAACGTTTCCGCATGGCCGTAGTCGGTGCAGGACCTGCTGGTTTCTATACTACACAAAGGGTGATGGCACGTATACCTGATGCCAGGGTAGACATGTACGAGCGCTTACCTGTGCCTTATGGTCTAAGCCGGTTTGGAGTTGCGCCAGACCATCCCGAGGTCAAGGTTCGTAGATATGACAAAGCTCATGTTCTAGTTTTAAGGAATTAGCATGTAAAAGCAAAGGCAGGCCTGAAACTGACATAACATAAACTGTAGAATTGCCAAGAAAAGTTTGAAGAGATCGCTGCTCTTCCGGGCTTTTCTTACATTGGGAATGTGTCAGTGGGCGATGAAGTCGGTTTTCCGGAAACTTCGCATGTGCCCCTCTCATCTCTTATGTGCCATTATGATGCCGTAACCTTTGCCTACGGTGCTCCTTTTGATCGACATCTAGGTGTTCCCGGCGAAACTGAGTTCTCCGGTATCTACTCTGCCCGTGAGTTTGTGTCATGGTACAATGGTCTTCCAGGATTTGAACGGAGCTTTGGTCTCTCGAATGCCGAAGACGCAGTGATTATCGGTCAAGGAAATGTTGCTCTAGATGTGGCTCGTATTCTTCTCACTCCTATAGATGTTTTGAGAAAGACCGATATCACGGAGTCGGCGATTGAACAATTATCAAAAAGTCGCATCAAACGGGTTCACATCGTTGGGAGACGCGGACCTATGCAGGTAATGTAGTGACCCTAACCATATATCTAAAATCATCACTAACAATTATATTTTACAGGTGCGTCTCACTATTAAAGAGTTACGAGAATTGATGACTATTCAAGACGTCCATCTCCACCCTGTAGACACATCTTTGATTCCTTCCAATCTCAAGTCTCTTTCTCGTCAACACAAGAGGTTAATGGATCTACTAAAGAATCCCAAGGGCAATTCGACTGGTGATGAACCAAAAGGTGTCTCATTGAACTTTTGCCTTGGACCCAAGGCTTTTGTCGGAGACAATGGCAGGGTTCAAGCTACCGTCTTTGATCAGATGGAACTCGATAATGTCTTTGACCCCGCGTCTTCTGTTAATCCTACTGGCCAGGAGATTACCATGAAATCCGATCTGGTCTTCCGGTCTATTGGGTACAAGTCAATACCTTTACAAGGCTTCGAAGAAGCTGGCATTGACTTCGACGCTGCTCGTGGAATCATCAGAAATGACGGATTTGGTAGAGTGTTAAAAACAGGCGCTCAATCCGAACTATTTTCTGGATTGTATTGTTCTGGCTGGGCCAAGCGGGGACCTACTGGTGTCATTGCCTCTACTATGGCTGATGGCTTTTCAACTGCTGATTCAATTATCGATGACTGGTCAAAGGGGGGAAAGTTCTTGGGAGAGCGGACAGAGAAGACTGGATGGGAGGGAGTAAAGGCTTATTTCGGACATGAGAATAGCCTTCAGTCTGTAAACTGGGAGCAATGGCTATCTATCGACAAGGCTGAAAGGGCAAGGGGAAAGACTATTGGTAAGGAGCGAGAGAAATTCACCGACACCAAGAGCATGATTGCTGCTTTGCAGTAAGGCCAACCCATATGGTATGTCACTAAGTGTGTCACCCTATATGAAGTCGGCCATACTACAAGTATCAATTGTAACACGGTGTAATATGTCACATAACTTATACCGGAATTAGCCATATGAGGAACTGAAAGCAAGAAGACCGCTGATGTTTTATATTCGACGCCGCCGAAAAGACGCAACCGGGTAGTATGCCTATGAAACAAGAAGACACAAAACAATATGATGACATATACTTAGTTCTTCAGCTTCTCTGTCAGCTCGGGTACCTTCTCGAACAGGTCACCAACCAAACCAACATCGGCAACCTGGAAGATGGGCGCATCAGCGTCCTTATTGATGGCAGCAATGACCTTGCTGTCTTTCATACCAGCTAAATGTTGGATAGCACCCGAAATACCAACGGCCACGTACAGCTGCGGTGCAACGACCTTACCAGTCTGACCAACCTGGAGACTGTTATCGGCGAATCCACTGTCAACAGCTGCTCTGGATGCGCCAATGGCGGCACCCAGACCATCGGCAAGAGGGACAATCACACGATCAAAATCCTCCTTGGACTTGAGACCGCGACCACCGGAGACCACGCGATCAGCAGTGGCTAGATCCGGACGGTCCGACTTGGCAAGGTCCTCCGAGACCCACTCAGTAACACTCTCGGCTTTGGGGTCGGCACCTTGCTCAACAGCAGCAGAACCACCTTCTGTGACGGCCGTAGGGAAGGCTGAGCCACGGACTGTGATAATCTTGATGGGGTCGGAGGACTCAACGGTAGCAATAGCATTGCCGGCATAGATAGGGCGAACAAAGGTGTTCTCACTTTGAACTTCGGTGACGTCAGAGATTTGCTGAAGGTCTAGCAGGGCGGCGACACGGGGCATCAGGTTCTTGCCAAAGGCCGAGTGCACGGAGACGACGTGTGTGTAACCGCCTTTCTTGATGTTCTCGACTAGCAGAGGCGCAAAGTTTTCCGGGAGACCCTATTGATAGATGCGCATGTTAGAATGGAAACACATGCATGGGTTAGTCTAGGAAGGAATGTATCACCTTGTCGTAAGCGGCGTTGTTGACGGCAATGACCTTCTCCAGACCGTTGATTTTGACCGCAGACTCGGCAACCGAGGTCGCATCACTGCCGGCAATAAAAGCGTGCACAGGACCACCGAGCTTTTGTGCAGCAGTAACAGCGCTTAAAGAACCGGGGTTCAGCTTGCCATCCCGGTGCTCAAAAATGGCGAGAGTAGACAAGCTGTTTCTAAACGAAGACACCATGCGCACACTTTTAGCAGCGGCTGCAACGGCCGGTCTGATGCTCCGAGACAACATTTTGGACAACAGTAAGGTCAAGGTCGGAACTGGAGTCGGATCGATGTGGGATTGAAGTCGGAGTCGGAGCTTGAAATCAAAAGTTGTAGATGCCGGAACGGCAAAGGCAAAATATGAAGTATGAAGTTGGCGCAAAGTTGCTTAGGCAAACGAGAATATTGGAGATCGGAACGAGGCTCTCTCTCCAAAAAGGGAATATGGGTCTGTTGAGTGAGTTCACAACTAACAAGCAAATGTAAGCTGCGGCCGATGTAGGACAACCAACTTAGAGAGGGATTCGTAGGCTCGAAATTGGGGG
>MKGJ01000058.1:0-17841 GCA_002018255.1 Bretziella fagacearum | reverse complement strand
GGGGGGGGGGGGGTAAGGGCCTGCTGGCATCTTCTATAAAGCTTGAATTTTTAGCAAGTGGTACCCCCTCCATAGCTAGAATATTAGAATTGGCAGTGTCATGGCCCCCTGGAATTTGAACAAGATGGATAAGTTTTTTTCTTAATTGTGGAGGGTGGGGGTTGACTATATAGCAGCTATATTCTTCTATAGTACAACCCAAATAGCTCTGGTACGACAAGCCCCTGTCGCGCCAGAACAACTAGTCTCCACTTTTTCGCCAACCCGCAAGTATGTATCCAACAAACTTACGCGACAAGCCAGCCTTGTTCAGTAAAAAAAGTAGGACCTAGAATTCCGCCATTATCACCAAGTGTGTGTAGCGAAACATCTTGTACCGGTGATTACATTTTCGTTCTTTTGTTTCATTTTGCATATCGCACTTTTGTTTCTTTTTTTTGCGATTACTTCTTTGTTGTAATCTAGTGCAAAATTACGCATATTCTTCTTGATAAAATTGGTACTATTTGCCGTCGCGCTTGCCTCCCCTTCCTTGACTGAAGTTATCAGCGCAACAAACTTCATCAGCATTCACAATGGAGGGTACAAATGCCGCCATGTCGCCTAGCGCCGTACTTGAGGCAACCAAGAATGATGTCCCTGTTGTAGACTCTACAGTTGAGGAGAACGGTGGTAAGTCGCGCAAACCGTTCAGCCTGCCATTGGCCATGATACTAACCCCAATTCTTCGCAATCATATAGATGTTCAGATGGGCGATGCGCCTACTGCCGATACTGGCATGACACCCGACGACGAGACTCCCGTGCCTACAACTCAAGATGGTGAAGCTTCACAAAACAAGGACCAGTCAATGGCTGACCAGGAGGAAGGAGAGGGTGCCGAGAAGGAATCCCAAAGCAAAGAGGCCATTGAGTCGGCTGTTCGCAACCACCTTCTCGAGCAGAAGCATGCCATCATTGTCCCCAGTTACAGCACTTGGTTTGACATGGCTTTGATCCACGATATTGAAAAGAAGGCCATGTCCGAGTTCTTCAACAACAGAAATCGCAGCAAGACCCCCACTGTCTACAAGGATTACAGAGATTTCATGGTCAACACCTACCGCCTAAACCCTTCTGAGTATCTTACCGTCACTGCTTGCCGTAGAAATCTGGCCGGTGATGTCTGCGCCATCATGCGTGTGCACGCTTTCCTGGAGCAATGGGGTCTTATCAACTATCAGGTATGTTATACTTGATCCTTGCCAGATTATGTCTAATGATTATATAAATCTCTAATTGCTTTTCAGGTCGATGCTGAACAACGTCCGGCCCCTGTCGGCCCGCCCTTTACTGGTCACTTTAGAATCATTTGCGACACTCCCAGAGGCCTTCAACCATGGCAACCTGCTACCGATTCAGTTGTCCAGGAGGGAAAGCGCAGCAGAGACACCGATATCAAGGCCGCTGCAACCGGACCATCAAAGTCAGACCTCAACCTAGAACTGGGCCGTAATATTTACGAGGCCAGCGCCAAGGGCACCAAGCTTTCCAAGTCCGACAACAAGAACAATGGCGAAGGTTCCGGCGCAAACGGCATCAGCGAGGAGGTTGGTAAGACTACCATCACAAAGGTCAATTGCCACCAGTGCGCCATTGACTGCACTAGAGTTTACTACCACAACGCTCAGTCTGAGGCCAACACCAAAAACCGGTTCAATATCTGCCCCAGCTGCTTCCTAGAGGATCGTCTTCCGGGTAACCATGACAGCTCTCAGTACACTCGGGTTGAGAACCCTGAGTACACTGCTGTTCCTGACCGCGATGCGCCGTGGAGCGACGCTGAAATTCTGCGCCTTCTTGAGGGTCTTGAGCGCTTCGATGAGGACTGGGGTGAGATCGCAGAGCACGTCGGCACTCGCACCCGCCAAGAGTGTGTGTTGCAGTTCCTGCAACTTGGTATTGAGGACAAGTACTTGGAGTCAGAAATGTTGGGTGCTGGCTCTGCTGGGGTCTCTTCGTTTTTGGGCCCTGCTGGTACTCAACTTCCCTTCAACCAGGCTGAAAACCCCATCATGTCGGTTGTCGGATTCCTGGCCGGTCTTGCGGATCCAGCTAGCACTGCCCTGGCTGCCCATAAGTCTGCCGACCAACTAAAGAAAGCCCTCCGTAGCAAGCTTTCTGGCGAGACTGACGACTCCAAGGAGAAGGAAGACAGTATGGAGGTTGACGGTGCTTCTTCCAAGGAGAAAATTGGAAGCTCTGTGGCTTTGGCCGCTATGGGTGCCCGTGGTGCTGGTCTTGCGTCATATGAGGAGCGTGAGATGATGCGCCTGGTGTCTGCCGCTGCCAACATTACTCTGCAGAAGCTCGAGTTAAAGCTCAAGTACTTTAGCGAGATGGAGACAGTACTACAGTCTGAGAAGCGTGAGCTTGAGCGTGGTCGTCAACAACTTCTTCTGGACCGCCTGGCGTTCAAGCGCCGTGTCCGAGAAGCTCAGCAAGGTTTGCAACAAGCAGCTTCTGTCGGTGGTGAGGCCGGTGTGCGCATGGCGATGGAGGCTATCGGTCAGGGTGAACAGTACACTTTCGAGTCCGCATCAGCGAGCTTGGCGCCTCCGGCAGAGGGCAAGTCCGTTGAAGTATAAGGGCTGATTGTGATTGTAAGGGGGTTGTGGGTTGTGGGGCCCAAAGTGGTAAAGGAATAGCCGGCGATCAAATGTAGACAGTCTGCCCTACGTATTTTCTTTGGGTCCCCGATATTGTTCTCAAATGTTATTGATGCCAGTTGGCTTAGGCGTATCTGCGGGGGCTAAACTCTGGATTTTATGTGGTTTTTGTTTTTGTTTTGTTTTTGTGTTTTTGAGTTTCTTGGATTTTTTTTTTTCCTTGACAGGATGTCTGTTTTAGTGTGTTTGGGTACGTACGTTTCTGTGAGATGACACACAATACTACCTTTTAGCTTGTCGTTTTTAATGTCTCAGGACCAATCTCTTATCTTTCAACATGCTATCTTATATGTTTGGTACAATATTTGTGATATCATGCACCTATTTCTTTTTTTTCTTTTTTTCTTTTTTTTGATCCAATAATAAGCCGAGGCTCGGCTAGAGATGAAGAGATATATATTGTCCGTGCAGATAGTACTTGTCTCCATTGATAAACTGGCGGCAATGCATCTTATAAAAGCCAACAATCCTGATTGATAGTGGAAGATGACTGCATGAATAGGAGATCTGTGCCGAGCATAGCTCACGTGATGGAGAAGATAATGCGGGGTTAACCAATAAGAATAGTCTGAGTTCCTAGCACATGTGAACTACGAAAAGGGAAGGAGCCGAAGCAATGAGTGACGCTCTATACGAAAGCAACGCCAAATTTGCCGGCGAGAAAGTGAAGATTTTATGGTGTCATGATGTTATGATGTCTATTAGGTTGGTGGAATGACTGGTTAATGGGAAGCTCCGAAAGAAGAAGGATATTTGTCCCTCCGATCCATGTCAAGGTTAATCGGTTGCGTGCCGCTTTAGAGCCGCATCTAAGTACCTACATATTTACCGGTACATATATCCCGTTCGACTACTTAAAGCCACTGAGGATTGACCTTCACCACAAACAAAAATTCAATCGCCCCATGTGATGACAGAACGTAGGCTTGCATGAGAGTAGGAAAAAGACCCTAGAATTCCTACCTCGGTTGATTAGCACATCTGTAATATGATATACACATCTCTTGAAGAAAAGAACAATCAGTTTTTAAGTTAAATTTGGAGTAAATTGAAGCTATCATATAGCGGGAAACCGATACCCTCTTGGTGAAAATCTCGCGCAACCGGAACTGCATTAATGCTTTAATGATTCAATGAGGCATAGGCATTCCTATGTTGTTCACGATCAAATCACACAACGTCATAGAGCTCGGGAGTTAAAAATCGAGGTCAATTGAGTTAGTCTTGAAACCTGTTTTGCCGTATATAATTCATTCCGAATTCGAAAACCTGGTTCACGATTAATTACTTCTGTCGTGTTATACTTTTTGACAAAGCCTTGATATTTCCAAGCAAATATCCAAGGTTGCCCTCCCTTACACTCTTCGGCATCTATCCTGATACCCGCATTCTTTGTAGGTGGTGCCACTATATACGCCGGGCTGCATTCCATCCTCGGTCCGAGCATTTACCCATTCTCTCTCATGATTATTACCTATTTTCACCTCAAGTAATTGCTTTGGATTTTCAAGGACAAAAACCTTCCACAGCTACCATAACTTTGAGTTTTAAAACTCCAAACCACTGAACCCCAGACTACTCGCCCAAACTTTCAACCTTGCAAGCTTGCGCACTCGGCAGCCAAGAGTCCCCGGTTCAACAAACCTGGTCTGTGTTATACTTTTCAACGTTTACGCTATTTGGCAGCGCATTCTTTTTCCCCTCTGCCCTCATTCATATCACCATGTTAGGAGCTCTACGAGCTTCAGCCAAAACGTCTGCGCTGCAATTTACCTCGCGCCTTTCATTTACTTGCTCTTCTTCTTCTCGTCGCTTTCCCCAGGTTCGTCATTATGTCCGAGTCTTGGGCGCATTCCCCCATCGCAAGCATGTTTGTGAAACTTACTTGTGATCGGTCATAAAACTAACCAATTCATCTCATTATTCACAGTCCCTTTCCGCGACTGTGACAATGGCCCCGGCTTCCAAACGTTCCAACTCCGGCTTGCCCACCGGCTATGTTGAAGACCAATCCAAGGGTGCCATGTTGCGATTCCAGGACTCTCTTCCGCGCCTTCCTGTGCCTACTCTTCAAGAAACCGCTGCCCGCTACGTTCAGAGCTTGAAGCCTATTCTTACCCCCCCCGAGCTTGAGAAGAGCAAGGCTGCTGTCGCCGATTTCGTCAAGCCTGGCGGTGTGGGGGAGAAGCTGCAACAAAAGCTAATAGCCAAGCGCGAGGATCCCAACGTCAAAAACTGGCTTTATGAATGGTGGAACGACCTCGCATACCTCACGTACCGTGACCCTGTAGTCCCCTATGTCAGCTACTTCTATTCGCATCGAGATGATCGTCGGCGCAGAGATCCCGCTAAGAGAGCAGCTGCCATCACCACAGCTGCTCTAGAGTTCAAGAGGCAGGTCGATTCTGGCTCATTGGAACCTGAATACATGAAGAAACTTCCCATCTGCATGGACAGCTACAAATGGATGTTCAATTGCAGTAGGGTCCCTGCTAAACCTGCTGATTACCCTGTCAAGTATCCCGCTTCGGAGAACAAGCACATCCTTGTCATCCGCAAGAACCAGTTCTTCAAGGTCCTTCACGAGTTTGGTGGTCAACAGCTCACTACGGCCGAGCTCGAGAAGCAGTTTGCGCGCATTTACGAAATTGCTAAGGAATCTGTGCCTCCAGTTGGCGCTCTCACCTCGGAGAACCGTGATGTCTGGACCGATGCGCGCAAGATACTTCTAGATGCTGACCCTACCAACGCAGCTGCTCTGCAAGCTATCGAGTCCGCTTCATTCACAGTCTGCCTGGATGACGCTGCCCCTGTTACTCTAGAAGAGCGTGCTCATCGGTATTGGCACGGAGATGGTGCTAATCGTTGGTATGACAAACCTCTTCAGTTCATTGTCAATGGCAATGGAACCTCTGGTTTCATGGGCGAACACTCTATGATGGATGGTACACCTACCCATCGCCTAAATGACTTTGTCAACGACCAAATCTTCAACAACAAACTCGATTTCTCCAATCCGAATGTTCGCTCAACTCTTCCTGATCCTATTCCTATCAAGTTTGCCATCACCGACGCCGTTCAAACTGAAATTGACCGTGCCATTCTTGACTTCAGAACAGTCATTGGAAGTCATGAGCTTGCTGTTCAGGCTTACCAAGGTTATGGCAAGGGCCTGATCAAGAAGTTCAAGTGCTCGCCCGATGCCTATGTGCAGATGATTATTCAACTCGCCTACTTCAAGATGTATGGTAAGAACCGCCCCACCTACGAATCAGCAGCTACTCGTCGCTTTCAACTAGGTCGCACGGAAACGTGTCGCTCAGTTTCAGAAGCTTCTGCTGCCTGGTGCAAGGCGATGGGTGATATCACCGTCAGCAACGAGGAGAAGACCAAGCTGTTCTATGAAGCTATCAAGTCTCACCTGGAGTACATCAGTGCTGCTTCAGATGGTAAGGGTGTGGATCGTCATCTCTTGGGTCTTAAGCTTCTTCTCGAACCTGGCCAGGAGCTTCCTGCCATCTACAAAGACCCCGCAAATGCGTACTCGTCATCCTGGTACCTCTCAACTTCGCAGCTGAGCTCCGAGTACTTCAATGGCTATGGATGGAGTCAAGTCATTGACCAGGGCTTCGGTATTGCCTACATGATCAACGAGAATAGGTATGTCTGCTTCACACCATTGGTAAAATATCACCAATCTTGATTAGCTAACCATTTCATAGTCTCAACTTTAATGTCGTTTCCAAGAAGCTTGGTAGCGTGAAGATGAGCCATTACCTCAACGAAGCTGCTGAAGATATGCGTGAACTTCTTACGCCCACTTTGGCTCCTCCCAAGGCGAAACTGTAATCGCTTTATTGCTATACACTTGACATCCAAGGCTAAGTTTAATGTGTTTTTATTGTCCAGTCAGTCATATAGCGCCTATGTATCACAAATATTCTGGTTTTAGCCATCATTTTATTGTTTTTATTCATGTGATGACAAGATGTTACAAATATATAGGCATATATTGAATAAAAGTTAAGAATACAAGATACGCGGAAGTGGATGTAGGTAGTAACATTACAACTATAACAACATGAACAGAATCTGAGGTTTTATGAGGCATCAGCTGGCCACCATATCTAACCATCGTGTTTCACGATCTCATTGACCAAGGTATTCTTCTCTTTGTCAAAATAACTGCATATCTGTCCCGGGATCGGCAGCTCCTTGTAATCATCATCATTAGGGACCATGATGTTGATATTAGCGGATTTGCTACTAAAGACCCGAGTCTCACAACTCTCCTTGCTAAAGTAGAGCTCGGCGCTGTCGATTTGATCCATGAGGACGGTAGGAATCGAGCCCATGACCTGCAGGGCAAAGTTGTTGGACTTGACAACATCGACAGTTGAAATGAGGTCATCGACAACCAAATTGAGACGGTTGGTGGATTCGATAGTGATGGCATTAGCCTTGCCCTTGACGACAATAGTGGTATGGCTACACTTGCTGATGAGAATCGAGTGTGAGATAGAAGCTTCAATGATGATGGGTTGAGACTCCTTCTCAAAGTTTTCCTGTCAAAGCATTACTGTTAGCTAGTTGCGGTATACACCAAACTTGATGAGGTGATATTGGGACTATTTACAATTGTCCATTTATTGCCCTCGAGCTCACGGCGTGACGGCTTCTTCAAGCGCATACTCTCTGGCTTAGGTTTCTTGCCGGGTGCGGGGCTTTTGCCTCTAGTAGGGCTACCATCGGGCACAGCAGAGCTAGCTCTCAATGAGGGGTTCTTGTGTGTCATCTGGGATTTATCAACCTTCTTCAAGCCCTTAGTGATATCAGCACCCTTGTTGAGCTCAGAGAAGACAGCACCGAAACCGCCACTGCCGCCGCTCGCCGCAGCTGGGGCAGGATCGGAGTCAATGTTGAGACTGGGTGGGGGACCAGGTGGCGGCGGAGGCGGAGGCGGCGGAGGAGCACCACCAACAGTGGAAGCTGGAGCGAAAAAAATTTCGCGCAGAACATCAGCGGCATTCTTCCCTTTGGGATTCCAAGTCACACCGTTGGGGTAGTACTCCTTGACGTACTCTAGGAGGTCACGGAAAACCCGGTAGAAAGAGTTCACCCACTCAGCTTGCTGGGGATCCCTTTATTAAGAGTTAGTGTTTCCAAACTGATGTATTCATACGCATACATATATGCACTCACTTGTCCTTAAACTCCTTAAGCACACGGTTACCAAAGAATTGCGCTGGACCAAGGCACTCCTCGACATGCTTCCAAGGTCTGTGTTCAACAGTAACCCAAGCCAAGAGCATGATACCTTCACTCACTGTGCTGAGCTGCGAGAAAACAGGCGAACCACGGTTGCTATCCTTGTAGTTGAGTACCGACATCAGCGCCTCATTGATAGGCTTAATCAGGTCCTGGTACAGCGAGGCCTCGGAACCAGCTAGGTCGGGCTTCTTCGCCTTAGTAGCAAGTAGAAGGAACTTGCGCTCCTCGTTGAAGCCATCAAGGACCTTTCCGGCCTGTTCCGCAATCAGGCCTCCCATATTGGTACTCAGAGAGACATATTTTCCAACGCTCGACTTGATGAAGTTGTCAAATTCCTCAATCGCCTCCGGGAGCGATTCGACGGGGGCCTTATGAGCTGGCGGGGCAGGAACGGGAGCCGTCGGCGGGGGGTGAGGGGGCGTGCCGGCGGGGTTCAATTGTGTAATTGGAGGGATGGCGGTGAGGGGTGCAGCACCAGTGTTTTGGGGAGACAGGGCGATGGTCGATTCAGCGATATCTTCAAGACGCAGTGTCGCAGCCTCGAGCCTGTGGAAGAGCCGGATGTTAGTTTGATGCGCGCAATCAAGAGGTGGCGATAGCTATGATGCCAGCTAGCTCTATGGAATTGAATGGTAAAAGCTTACCGCTTGATCAAGGTTGTGAGGTTATGCATTGAGTTCGGAGTTGCCATAGTGGCAATCGGCCAAGTTGGGGTCGTCACAGGGAATTGGTGATGGAGTGATAGATGGTCTCGTTAGTGGCGTGTGCAAGGTCTAACACCTGATGCGACAGTCAACCTAGACCAGCTTACTAGGCCAGTAGTTATTGTGGGATAGTATTATAATATATAGAGAAAGAAAGTGTATAGGATAAGACTAGCTGACAGTATCAAACTGTGGCTATTCAGTTGGTATGATGCGAGATAATTGGTATAGATATTGATGGCAATTGAAACAAAGGAGAGATTCCTATTAATTTGGTGGCCACTTGGAGCTTAGCTCGACCTTTGCTTCAACCTCAACGAGTTAAGTCGCTCGGGGACTCAGTCGATAGTTTAGACCTGCGCATTACCAGGCTTCGTGATCCCGCATTGTTACGTAATGCACATAGCTTTAGAGGGGGAGTTGGCTGTTTTAGTGATGTTTTAACAGGCTTACAGGGTCTTCCAGTGACAATGAGTTTATCAGGTGAGTTTCAATTACAAGGTTAAAGGTTAGATGCATAACCCGACTTATTGTAAGGGTTATGCCTGAGCGCTACTACCTTCCATCCAATCCAAATTCAAAGCTATAGCTAATTGAGGAATTAAGTAACAAATATTTGACTTGGACTTCTTTCTCATATTATATAAATATCAGCCTGACCACACATGGAAATAACCGAATGTAAATCAAAGGAATAGCCCCAGGTCTCTTGATCCCTAACCAAAACCAGATCATAATTCTGGCTGGTAACTTGACTCCGTAAACCCGTGTTTTGTATCAACAACATGTACTGCATATGCACCTTGGTCGCATTAGATCATAGCAAACCCAATTGATCAATATCCGCGTCGTGCCAATCTTGTGTTATTTATTCGAAAAGCTTTTCTCGCTGGTTGGTCTATATTGGAATATAACCCGGGTCTAGTTGGTGTTTTATATTATTGGTTGAGTGGCTAATTTTGATAGCTTGACAACACTTAAACTGCTATCATCAACATATATCATCTCTAGTATCCCCCAGCGATATCACCAATATGGCTGTCACAAGTTCAATCCCCGAGTCCGAGTCCGAGGATCTCGATTCCATCGACTTCATCACTTTAGGCATGTTCATTATAGGTAAGTCATTTCAACCCCCGAGATTGTCGTCTACAAGACTTCATTATATAATTAACACTAAACGCAGATGAGATCGAGTTTCCTCCACCAAAACCTCCTGTTCATGATGCCCTAGGTGGAGCTGGTGCCTTTGCTGCTCTTGGCGCCCGAATCATGTCGCCACCGCCTTATAATAAATCTGTGGCTTGGATTGTTGATCAGGGCTCCGACTTCCCCGAGCATTTAAAAACCATTATCGATTCTTGGGATAGCGCTGTTTTGTACCGCCGTGATGACTCGCGTCTGACCACTAGAGGATGGAACGGTTATGGAGAAGCCGAAACCCGCGCATTCAAATATCTTACGCCCAAGATACGCCTCACTGGAAAGGACCTGACTCCCGAGATGGTCATGTCAAAATCGGTGCACATGGTCTGCTCGCCCGCCAGATGCAGAGAACTTGTCACCGAAATCACCACTCGGCGCAAAAAGCTATCATCTGAAGGCACATACACCCGGCCGATCTTTGTGTGGGAGCCAGTTCCCGACTTGTGTACACAGGAAGAGCTACTCGAGTGTACCAGGACTCTCAGCTATGTGGACGTCTGCAGTCCCAACCATGCAGAGCTAGCCGCATTTATGGGAGAGACGGGATTGGACGAGAATGGCGATATCTCAATGGAAGCTGTGGTGAAGAATTGTGATATCCTTCTGGAGAGCATGCCCCTTCAATCATACAGTCTTGTTATCCGTGCGGGACACCAGGGATGTTATGTTGCGCGTAACGGAGGTCGTTGTGGAAGAAACATTTCAACTGGGAAGCCCAAGAAGAAAACAGCCCATGTCCCTGGTGGTCTTCGACCTGATACAGATATGTTTGCGTTGTTATCTGATATTGCAGCCGACGAAGATGGCTGTGCTATTCGAGAAGAGATTGAGGCTGATGCTGGTTTATCTAAGTGGATACCAGCCTTTCACATTGATCCAAAGATGGTTGTTGATCCGACTGGTGGAGGGAACTGCTTTCTCGGTGGGTTAGCAGTGGCTCTTGCTCGTGGTCACAGCATCGAAGAAGCTGCATTCTGGGGATCGGTGGCGGCGAGTTTTGCAATCGAGCAAATTGGAGTTCCGACCGTCTCATATGATAAAAGGAATCAAGAACACTGGAATTCAGTGAACGCTCAGGATCGTCTACTTGAGCTCAGAACTAGACACATTTCGGTTTGATATGAGTATGACTCAATGATTGGACTTTGGTGCGTAAAGTTTACATAGATGATCAGCATTACAAACATCAAGATCAAGCCCTTTGTCAAATGGCCCATTTAGAAGATAGACAGCACAAGCATTAACAATACATGCCAAGACAGAATTTACATTATTATAGAATTCATCAGAAGTCCGATATTTCATTGTAGACAATAACTGTGAACGCCAGTAGATATTAATTAACATGGATCCTTCATAACAATCCGTGACCCATCTACATCTTGATAACCATATCCTGGTCTTTCATGAACCTATGTAGAGTGATGTCGGTTAGTATTTGGATAAGTAAGACAAGGAGAAAAACCAAGACATAAACTCACATAATCAGTCCGATATCGTTCAGCCTTTCTAGGGCCTGTACCGCCTCGGCATAGTCGAAGGGGCCACCGGCGCTAGGTGCGATATTGGAGTTGATAGCAGCAACGATGTCGGGAACCTTGGCTGTGTCTTCTTCACTAAACAAAGGGCCCATGAGAAGACGACCTAGAGCGGCGCGGAAGGCGTTGAGACGCTGAGGAGTGATAACAGACTGGGAAATGGCAAGAGAAGCCGTTGAAACCACAAGGGCCTCGGCTGGTTGTGATTGTGATTGTGACTCGAGTTGAGAAGAGGGCATCGACGAAGCAAACGAAATTTGAGAAGTACCAGTTATGTTGGAGCTTCTGGCACCCGGATGGCCAACGTCAGGCATCTGAGATGATTCAGGAATCTGACCGATAGAGACAGGGACCGAGCTTGTTGCTCGACTGACACCCCGAGTTTGCCGACCAGATGTCGTAGACCCGGCGCGGGCTGTGGACTGGGACGGAATCCGCTCGTCATTGGAAGAGTCATCATCCTCATCGGAGGAGACAACTTGGGTGTTGTTAACCCGACGTCTCTTCTTGCGAGAATCATCCTCAATAACCTCCTTGAATAGGGCAAAACGTAGAATGGATTCTGCTGCGAGCGCATCTTGCTCCTCAACACGCATTGACAGACGAGACTTGGCATGAGCAGTTGCCAGACGAATCAGAGTTTCTAGTGTACGCACAGTCAGAGGACTTGTGCGGCGCTGGTTGCCCTCCAGGTCGTCGTTTCTGAGACCGACATAAATATCACCAATCCGAGCTGACGCCTCGGAAGTGAGCACCGGCTTACGTGACTTGGCGTACTGGATATACTTCTTCATGAAAGGAATGCTGAGAACCTCGGGTTTCCGGTTGCCCCTTCCACGAGGGAGGGGAACACCAGCGTGAAGCATAGGGTCATACTTTTCAAACACTTCAGTCGGTTGGTTATTGTTCGCCTCCTTTTCAACGCCAACTCCCAAAGCCTGAGAAGCAACATCACGCACAGGCGCACCTTCCTCTAAACCCGGCGCTCGGTATCTGTGCATGCGGAGCACATGCTCGGAAACCTGACGATCACGGGTGTCCTCGATGTCATCCGTGACCACAAACAGCAAATCAAAACGAGACAGAAGCGAGTCGGGTAGCGCAATGTTCTTGTGGGGGTCCTTGTGAGTATCATATTGCCCAAAGATGGGGTTAGCGGCTGCAACCACACTGCAACGGGCATTCAATGAAGTATGAATACCAGCCTTAGCAATAGTGACAGTCTGCTGTTCCATGACTTCATGAATAGCCACACGATCAATGTCAGACATCTTGTCAAACTCATCAATGCACACCACACCACGGTCAGCCATAACCATGGCACCGGCCTCGAGTCGTCTCTCTCCCGTTTCCTTATCTGTCGTAACCGCAGCAGTCAAACCAACACCGGAAGATCCTCTACCAGTAGTGGCGATGGCTAATGGCGCAGTGTTGAGCACAAAACGAAGAATCTGAGACTTGGCTGTGGAAGGATCACCAACCATTAGAACGTTAATGTCTCCTCTCAGATGAGTTCCGTTCTCAAGGTTCTTCTCCACGCCACCCAAAAGCATGAGCAGAATAGCCTTTTTGATGTGGGAGTGGCCGTAGATAGAGGGAGCCAGAGATTGGGACAGGAGATCTAGAAGGTTTTTCTTTTTGGAAATCTTGGTGATAAAACGAACATCAGTGTCGGTAATAGTAGCGTTAGCAACACCGCCAGTCGACTTGGATGATAGAAGAACGATGTGATTAGCGAGTATGAGGGTCTTGAAGAGAGCGCTGTTGTGATTGGTATTACGGTTTCCAAGAGTACGATAGATACCGACAAGCTGAATTCGGTCACCAGGCTTAACCTTATCGACCAGATCATCATCCAAGATCACATCAATACTGCGAGGAAGCTGTCCAGCGGGGGCTCTTTCGGGCATCTCCTGGATAGAGATGGTCTGGTGATCACGGTAAATCGAGTATCCGTACTCTGTAATGAGAGGGTTGCCGTCTTCGTCCTCGCGCGGGTACACGCTAGACGTAGCCGGGCCATTCGTCATGGTCTGATCTTGATACTCGCGAAAATGAAAAGTATTCTTGGTCTCGTTGTAGTGAACGCTCTTGACAACCTTGGGGCGAATCAGAGAGCATCTCGTGACAATACCCTCCAAAGAAACCATTTGGTTTAGATGCCGAGATGACAATGTTCTGGGATTGCATGAATGAAGTCCAAAGCTACCACTCCAGGCGCAGTAATACATAGTGTCCGGGTCGGTCTGATCAGGCCGCGTCTGGCTGATAGTCTTGACGATATCTTTCAAGGCATGGTTGAAAGCTAAAGTATAGTCGAATGGTTGCTCCAACAAGCCATCTGCCAGTAGAGGATGGTGATCACGTACGCGATCAATACTAACCACTAAGCGGCGCTGGTTCTTCTGAAGCATCAAGGCAATCTCGGACCGGTAACTGAGAGCGGG
The DNA here is from genome assembly GCA_002018255.1 of Bretziella fagacearum. NCBI lineage: Eukaryota > Fungi > Ascomycota > Sordariomycetes > Microascales > Ceratocystidaceae > Bretziella > Bretziella fagacearum. The sequence goes on along the minus strand of MKGJ01000058.1, from coordinate 3,967 downwards.
GGACTCATCTGGAAATAGGACATGGCATTAGCTACGAGCTGTGTAGTTTATAGAGCTAATTGACAAGGCGCAAACACTCACGATCGAGAAACTTTGTCGCTTGGTTAATTCTCTCGCGAATCGCAGCATCCTGCAACATGAAGGAGTCCATGTTGGCGAGAAGCTCAGAAAGTAATATTGGTACAAGAGAGAGCTGGCCTTTATGTGCGTATCTAAAACAGAGGTAATGGACTTTTTGAACACACTGGGGGAATTATCACCAGATGCGCAGCGATGTTCCGACAGTTGCATGGCAATAAAGTAAAATCGAGGGGAATGCCTGTCTGTCACAAGCCTCGATGTGATGTCGCCAATTGCAAACAACCGGAAAAAGGAGGGGCAGCTGTGAATGAGACCGCAGAGACGCCAGAGCGATCTGAGCGCGTCGCGCGTTAAGTGGTTTGGTATTGGTAATCAAAGAGCAAAACGCAGTTGAATTTGCCCCACTGCGCGTTATGCACATAAATGAGAATATGTGTTAACAGGTATGAGAGCGGCTTGTATGCAACTAAGCGAGCATATGCCTCCAATTTTCTGTTTCTTGATAGAGGGGATGCACTGAAACATTGAGTTGTGTCTGAGTTTGCCAGGAGATTTGGAAGTACCTTTGAGGTACCTATTCTCCTGCGCTTAGTGAAGCAAGGATCATTTGCGCTTGTGTCCCTGTATGTAAGCCACGTCTGACAGTTAAAACACCGGTGTCTTTAAGCTACGAGTTGTTGACAAGAGAGTTCGAATTTTTGGGGAGAGAAGATAGCTTTTGTAAAATTCTTTGCGCACCATGTGTATATTTAATAGTTCACATATCTCATCTATTGCTTGTTCTTAATGTATTTAAGCTCATTCACTCTAGGTACATATAATCATGTACTGCATTTTACCTAGCCAATTATGTACATTTCTTATAGATGAGTGCTACTGAAAATTCAATGTCGCCATAATATTACAGTCTCTGATAAACTGCTTTAGCTCAGCATCCAAGCCTAGTTATATACTTTGAATATGTCACCCATCTCTACTCAAAAGTCACCTTTTGCATCCTCTATGATATCAATGTACCTTGAAAGCCCCTTGTTTTCTTAGAGGCCACAAGTTCAAAGCTAGGCTGTGTCCTACCCACACAAGTTTGTAGTTATCTCTTGTTTAATTTAGTGAAGGTATTGTTTCAACTTATCTACATTTTAATATTGAAAAGGAGTCTAGGAACATAAGCACTAATGCAGTAGGTGTCTTTTTACAGGCTCTATTGTTGTTAACACACTTACCTTAGCTTATATAGTCCAGTAAGAGCACATAGTTGGCTCTTATAGTACTATTCAACAAATGTGTCCAGGGGCGTTCACAGCGATTATATTATAGTATCACAAACTTACATGCCACCATTTTAGGAAAATACAAAAGGGTTATTCATGTAAGGGTTACGTGCATATGTGGATCCTAGTTTTGCGCTGTGAGGATAACCTTAATACCATCATCATAGCTCTAGGCAATTTAGTTTAAGCAATACAGTCCATCATTACTATTCATTGCAGATTGCTTTCATTACATAACAAGCATACTTTTATTTGTTTTATTATGAAAGTCGCTACAATCCACCAGTAAACCATATATCGTCATTCGTCATCACCCGTCCCTATACCTATGGCCGTGGGACTTAACATCGGACGAAATGCTGCAGATGAAGAAGCTCGTGCGGAAGTCGATGTGCTGAACTCTAGACTCGAAAAGACTGCGCAGCTTACAAAGAAGATACAAGCATGTCTTGGCCGTCTAGAAGCTACCGGCAAGAGTGTTCGGGATGTCGCGGGTCCTCTGAGTGTGGAGACGCGCAAACTCCAGATTCTCGATAACAGTATGTATTAGCGATTGCTCATCACCGATTTAACCATACCTTGACTAACAAATTGCAGATATCGATGGAATGATAGCAGCGATTGAGAGACTCCGACAGCCGGTCGACAGCAAGAACGATGAGGAAGCTCTAATCCGTTCTGGCCCCGAAAAGGTTGGATTGTCATCGTATCTTGCCTCCATCAAGAGACTTGCGCAGTCTGTATCTGATATGCAGTCTTCCAATATGCGCGCAAACCAGCAAACAATGTCGGATCTCTCTCGTCTAGTGAACTTTGGCAACAACATACTTGAATCATATTTCCAAAAGCTTCTTCAGGCTGACACACCTTCAGCAATTGAACCTCTTCAGATGATCACCAAAGACAAGCCATTCCCCCTTCTGCCTCAGGAGAGCATGGCCCGCCTTGGTCTCATTACCGACTACATGTCTGCCCAACGCCGGCTTTCTACCACACCTATTGCGCCACAGGATGCCTCCGTTGGCCGCATATTTGTTGATACCCGTGGTCCATACCTGACTTCTAGTCTGTCTAACCTGGCAATGGCTAGTGTGAACACAGCAAAGAAACAAAACACGGATGCTGTATATCGTGCTGGAAACAACGCTATCGGCTCATATGCCAAAGCTCTGGAAGGCATGTTTTTAGCTGAGTATGACAACATCTGCAACCTGTTCCCCAGAGAAGACTGGGGCGCGTTATTCCAGGCCGTGTGTCAACCAGCACTGGCTGAGCTCGCACGCACCATACGAGATCTAAATACTCATATCAAGTCTTACCTTGCCACTGACTGCTATCTTTCATACGAGATTACTGGTATCATGGCTTCTTTAACGACAACACTCGAGGAACGAACTGGTGACGTCATCAAGTCAGCTTTGGCCTCGGCTTTAAAGCCTGTGAGGGAGACAGCCAAGGGTTCATTGGCGGAACTTTTAGAGGATATTCGGAGAAAGGTAGCCAATCTCCAGACTCTTCCAGTGGACGGTGGCTTGATTCCCTTGGTGCCCGAAACCGTTCAACGGTTGCAAGTCATGTTTGACTTTATTGATCCTCTCGCTGGTATCATGCGGGCACTTGGCGATGGAAATTGGAAGCTGAGTTCTAAGACACCAGCTCCTAGTCTTGCTTCCTTTGATCTTAGTGCCGATGGACGAGAAATATTTGCAAACTACTGCATGGATACTATTGAAACGCTGTTGGGCGGTTTAGGCATCAAGAGCCAAAGCACTCTCAAGGGAAAAGCGACTCAGGGTGTATTCTTGGCCAACTGTGTTATAGCCGTTGAAAGAGGCATCAGAGAATCCGGATTAGCGTCCCTCTTGGGAAGTCGAGCAGCCGCAATTGAACAGCAACGTAAGAAGGCTGTCTCTCTTTACACCGACTCATGTAAGGATATCTCCATGCATCTTTTCGATGTCATTCATACCAGCAGATCTGCCAGGCCTACATCTGGGCCTTCCGATTCAGCATCTGCCGTCAAGGGCCTCTCAACCAAAGATAAGGATAATATCAAGACCAAGTTTGCAGCATTCAATTCTAGCTTTGACGATATGGTGGCTCGCCACAGAGCATACAACATGGACCCACAAGTTCGTCAGATGCTTGCCAAGGCAGTTCAGCAGATGTTAGAGCCATTGTACAATCGTTTCTGGGATAGGTATCACGAGATTGATAAGGGCAAGGGCAAGCACGTCAAGTATGATAAGGCTGCTATCGCACGTACCTTTGATAGCTTGTACACATGATTCAGCAAGAGTTTGGGTATCTTTATGAAGTTAGCAATCTTGAAGCTAGGCTGCAACAGAGTCATATTAGCTATAGTATACATGATTAGCTATAGAGATATATATAAGAGTGTAATTGCTTGAGGCAATTAAGTATTAAAGTAGAGTTATGCTAGAGAGGGTATATAGAATGAGCTAAGTAATATAGTATATCCTGGAATTGCTTAGTTATCAAGTATCTCCTTACAGATAGATGTAATAGGTTAAAACAAAAGAACTAGTGAGAATTTTCCTCTTCCTTTAGACTTGGAAATTTCAAGTATTATTCTTGATTCTTAGGGATAATCT
>MKGJ01000057.1:28219-66970 GCA_002018255.1 Bretziella fagacearum | reverse complement strand
TTTTTTTTTTTTTTTTTTCTTGGTTATTTTTGCCCTTGTCATCTCCTCTCCCTCTCTTCTAGCCCCGGTCTCGTCTACTTACACTAGTCGAACAGTCGGGAAGTTGTTTGTTGTCTCCCCGTCCGTTGTTCTAGAGTTTTGCTGGGTTTTCTTTTTCTTTTTCTTTTTCTTCTTTTTAGAAGGGGTTTCTTTGGCACTGTGCTGCATGACCGGTGACCGGTCATGGGAAATGGGAAAAGTGAATGGTGGAGATGAAGAGGACGAGGAGAGGAGAAGAGGTGGGAGTGTATTCGGATATGGTGGATGGTTGTATAAGAAGGGGAGACATCCCAGAGGTCTTTGCTAGTTCAACATCATTCCATCTTTCTTTATCGTCTCACTTCACACATCCTACTTGACACTCACTACCAAAAGGACATCTTTTATCCTCATTGAACCATCTCTTGATTCTTTTTCTTCTTCTTCTTCTCTACATCCTTCTATTATATATACAACCCACTCGGTGTCTCCAATCACCAATCATACCAAGAACTCCTCTTACTTGAATCTTTGTAAACAATCTGATACAACATATCAGCACAATGTGTTCCTCCTTCATCCAAGGCAAAGGCAAATTCCCGTGCCACTGCTCTCATCCCAACACCACATCAACCTCTTCTTCTTCTTCTTCCTCATCGTCCTCCCCAATCTACTCCCCCCACACCTCAAACTCCCCTCCCATCACCATCTCCCCTCCTCCCGTCGCCCTCACAAACTTCTTCCTCACCACCACACGCCAATTCAACCAAACCAAAACCCTCGAGCCCGTAGATCCCGTCTGGTGGGATCCCGCCGAGGATGAGAGAAGAAAGCAGAGGGAAGAGGCTGGAAGACGGGGGGAGTTCAAAGAAGAGGTGGAAGAGGTTGAGGTTGTTGTGAGATTTATGGTGGAGGCTTAAAGAGAAGAGGGAAGTTATGGTAATGATTCATGTCGGCTGGCTTTGTCTTTTTTTTCTTCTTGTTCTTCTTTTCTTTTCCATGTCTTTCTATCTCTTTGGACTTTGGGCTTTTTTTTTTCTTTTACTGGATTCGAGCGTTTTGCCGCTGGCGTTGGTGTTGGTTTCGGTCTGGTTAGGTTCTCTTGTCAAATCATATTTTCTGCTCACGGTTCATGCAATATAATTAATTACCATTTTCACATTCTGCCCACAAACCCTTTACTCTTTCTTCTCTTCACTTCTTCTCCGTTCCCTTGGCCTCCTTCTCCCTCTTCTCCTTCTCCTTGGCTTGGGGCTCCATCGCCTCCAACAACCCATCCAACGTCTTTTCCAATTGATCCAAGTTCTGCTCCAATAACGTGGCGTTTTGCTCTCCTCTAAAAGGTTTCAGTTAGTGAATCAATTTACTTAATCACTCAGTCATTCAGCCCCAGCACCGAGTCACAAGGGACAGCAAGACGTCGATTGGGATATATTGGAGGGTTAGGGTTATATGGTGATATTTGCACATGACGATGGTTGAACGCGAACAGACTAAATACAATACTTACTTCAAGATATCTTTGTAGAGCTATATAAAAAAATAGAGCATTAGCACATATCCCCCATTACATTCTGGGTTTTCTTTCTTCTTTTTTCTTTCCTCACCTTTGCAATATCAACATCCGACAACTCTTTCCCAGCACCCTGATTCGCCATTTCGACCGTGTTTTTAAAAAGTCTGTCAGTCCGTCTATCTGTATCAATGCCTAATGAAGTTTGTATCTCGCAAAAAGAAAAGAAAAAAGAGAAATTGATGAATGAAAAAAAAACCCAAATCATAAAATTATCCCCAGATTCGGATTAATGATTCCCTTTGATTGGATTGGATTGGAACTACAATAACTGCTGACGTAAGCAAAACCGCCCAATATCTGGTCACGAGGCTGGTTAGGAACAAGAAGGTGGGACCCACTTGAGACGTCATCGAGGAACAAAGAGTTGTAGTACAGACATGAAATCAGAATCAGAATAACCATTAATAAAATCATCATGAAATCAAAAAGGCAAATATTGTATCAGTATACAACCAATTATCATTAAACGTAAATATATCCACCCTCTACTCCTCTCTACTCCTCTCTACTCCTCTCTACTCCTCTCTACTCCCCTCTACCTCTCTACTCCCTCCTTACATCCCCTCCTCCTTACATCCCCTCCTCCTCAATCTCCGCATCCCAATCTTTCCGAATACTCAACTCTTGCAAATCATCCGCCTTCTCAATAACTAATCCCCTCTCATTAGCCAAATGCAACAAACAGATAAAACAATAGCTCGTTGATATATCATCCATCACCGCCTTGGGATATACCGTCTGCAAATCGTTCATAACCTCCGTAAACTTGAGCGTAGGATCATTCTCCAGTGTCCGAGCTCCCTTGGCCGATCCATCTTCCGATCCCTCCAATGAACTAATGTTCTTGTTCTTCGGCATTGGCGTCGGTGTGTCTGGACGCTCAATCTCACCGCCTAGACCCTCAAACCCAATACTATTCCACAACTCCTCCTTGAGTCGACGCACATCCACCTTCTTCGCCACACGTGCATATTGCACATACTCTGGCCGAACTCTCCTTGTTTGTGTCACAAGTGTCATTCCAAAGTCTCCCATTGTATTCATCACTGTATCTCCATTCAACATCTGCGTCATGCCCGGCATATCCGCCATACCAGTCTGAGCATCGACACCCGGTGAAAAATGATCCCGAGCATCTGCAAAGTTCTCATCATCATCATCATCGAACCCGCCAGCAAATGGCATGTCATCCTGGAAAAAGTTGGCATCGTAGTCGCCTTCTGGAGCATCTGCATCGTTGCCTCCAACTGGGGCATCGGTTTTACGAGCCGCCCAGAAAGCCTCGTCCATATCTCCTTCGCGGACATTGTCATCCGGGTTGCCGCCGCCGTGGCCGCCTAACAGAGGCCCGAAGCCAACCGCTCGACGACGTCCCATGCGGGCACGGGGCTTCAAGAACAGACTGAGCAGCTCTTTAGAACTAAAGTGCTTGTCGTCGGCCAAAAGATTACGGTTCTTGGCCTTCCAGTCCTTTTTGGGCATAGAAATGGCTTGGTTAGATGCTGCTGGGGTGTATAAAGTCTCGGCCATCATCGGGTCAAGCGGTGAGTCAAAGTCAATAGAGAAAGTCTCCTTTTCCTTGCGTTGCCTCACGGGACCCGCCGGTTTGCCGACATCTTTGATTTTGCGGATACGCCAATGTTCAGCACTTGTCCAGTTCTTCTGCAGAGCCTGGTCAAAGTAGCTGAGGATATCGTCGTGCATCTTCTCGTTGGTCTGGGGGTGTCCCATAGTGACAACATAGTCACCATTAGGATCATCGATAAGCTGAGCATCGTCACCCCCATCCTCAAAGTTTCCATTAAATACCCTCATTTGAGGTTCCAAGGCCGCTTCACGAGCCCAGGCTTCACCCCCCTCGCCAAAAGCAACATCATCCTCGAGATCAAATCCACCCAAGTTGAGGTCATCATCGAATCCACCAATGTTGTCGTCGTCATCAATCCCCATGCCAGACTTTCCACCCGACATGCTTTTGTCGTCATTCTTCCACTCCTCTGGCGCGCGCAAGAATGGAATGTCGAGAGATCCAGACGGATCACCAAGATCAAAGGTCTTGAGGGACGGGCAAACGTCCAGTTCGTCGAGAAAGTTGATGTCGGGGAAAAAGCGTGCACGGAGGGAGGCTAGATCTACATCAGCGCTCGGTTGCTGATCATTCTCTTCCGGTTCATCGGCCTCGCTAACACGCGACGAATCCACTCCATCCTCCAGGTCTGCCGAACTTTGGTCCCTCCTAGAGCTCTTCGCCGCATCACCAGCATCGTCAGAACTATCAAAGACAATACGTCCCCGGGAGTCAAGCATAAGATGGTTCAGCAGTAGACCTTTGGCACCACCCTCGTCAAAGTCGGCTGACGCCTTCTTGAACAACGGATCAACTGAAAACTCAAGCTCCAGTTTCTTCAGTTGTAGGGAAGCAAAAGACGGCGCAAGCGTAGCCTCGGATCGGTGTTTGCGCTTGGGTTTCTTCTTCATGACGTTGCCGTTCTCATCAACTTCGTCTTCATCGCTTTCGCCGTCTTCATTTTCGTTATCGCCTTCACTGCGGTCCTTCTTCTTATTGTTACTGTCAGCAAGACCACTGAGCAGCTTGCCGGTCTCGGTAGCCACACTGTCGATTCTACTGGTATAAATCTTGACACATCCATCCAGCGTGCAACTGGCCTTTTGGAAATTGACTCCATCACCCTCCTTCAGAAGCGACATGTCATGAAAGTAGTCGATCAGGGCAAAGTTCCACGAGTTGGCGGCATTGATCTTGTTGTCGGTAGCCATTTTCATCCACTCCTCAAAGTTTGCGAGAATCGGCACACGCTTCATAGGCGTGACTGCAGTCCTGGCGACAATGATATCCGAATCTTCATCCGAGTCTCCGGTTCCGCGGCGAGAGCCCCGGGCGGGAGTCGTTGGGGCGCCATTCTCAAAGTCTGTTAAGCGACGGTTCTTGCGGGGTGTGGCGGTTGCCGCTCGCTTAAGCTCGTTGATCTGAGCTTCGTGGGCCGCTTGGCGGTTGTGCATGCGGCGGGCTTTCTCGGAGGCGTCGTCGTTAAGAGGGATCCTAGAGAGAGGCAGAGAGTTTGGACGCCGGTCAGCTTAGGGTCATGGGTATGACTGATTTGCGCGTTATGATCGGTAATTATGAAGCGAGGGGTAAGGTATCGCGCGGGGTCGTGGTGGTGGCGTAGTGGTGGGAGCATTGGTGAGGTCCTTGTTGGTTGTTGAAGGAGGGGGAGGGGTCGTAGATGCGATTGTCCTTTAAGATGAAGTCTCAATCGGTCCGTTGGTCGGTCTGTGCAGAATACAAAGGGTACAAGACTACTACTCACTTCATGGTAGTGGACGATTTAAAGGGAGAGTTCATATTAGAGCCGGGGCCAACAGACATCCGTCCGCCGGCAGGCCTCGCCTTTTGTGCCACGCGAGGCATGTTGATCTTTTCTTTGTTATGATGGATGATTCCTCCGGTCTCGACTTTGTGACTATCTTGGCAATAGTAAACAAAATAAACAAAACAAAACAAAGAAATAGTAAACAGAACTGAGGGATGGAATGCCAGTAATTTTGGGGGTTTTGGTGATAGGTTTGGAGCTGGTGTTACAAAAAAAAAAAAAAGAATCGAATGGTTGCAGCGTAAGTGTTCACACCGCTGTAGGCTTCAAGGTGGAAAAAAGGAAGGAGTTGTTTTCTTTGCGATCCGGGCAATTACCACGATGAGAGGAGAAGAAAAGCAAGGCAAAGGTAGGAGCGGATAAGGGCAAGATACATCTAGGGTTTCTTTCTAATCATGCTTCCAAGAACAAACTCTATCTACGGTTGCACTATGCGGTCCTTGGGGACACAAGCTTGTTGATGTTTTTCTTCATAACAACTAGTCAAGCAAAGTAAACAAACTACCCAGGTCACAGGGGGCCTAATCCAATTGCAAAGGGAAATACATCAAAAACAAGATGGATGTGGGGCAGTACCCAAACCAATGGGGAGTAGACAAGGATTGGGTTAAGTTTATAGTCACGTGCATAATGTTAACCCTACTGATCACGAGGCTAGGTGAACAGGCAAACACCAGCGTGCAACCTTTACTCAAGAAGCATAATTCATAAAAACAAAATCATATCCTCAACCAAACACGGTCAGTCTCTAGGACATTCATTTTATTTTCGCTCAACCTATATTTGGACGATACAACCGTCAAACCACCCACGTATATCGTGATGATGAACTACTCTTTTTCGTCCTGCTGAAGCTCTCCTGAACTAGGTTACCCCCACCTCCAAGCACTTCACCCGCCGAAGCCGTCTTCTGTATCCAAGCTTGACGTGCCGCTAGACCCGGTTCTTCAGTGAAACGCAAGTGCTGCTACTGCCGACGAAAGCGATAACGATATGTTTGAGAATTCACTGGTACAATCCATAGCTTTGCCAAGTAAAACGGAGGCCGCCTTTCAACAACTTCTTCCTACCTATGAAGGGCTTGGCTATTGACCTGCACAAAGCAAGCTGAGCTGGCAGAGATCCAGCAGATAGCACCGGATTTTTGTCCGCTCACGAGAACAATCCGATCAAGCCAAGGCTGAGAGGGAAGCCCAATCTAACCTAACCTAATGCTTGACTGATTCATTGATTAAAGGTGCCGGCGCTGATTATTCTTCACACCTTCAACATTGGTTAATTAATTTCCATTCTTTTTGGTGACATACATTGCGGTATCGCCATCGGGTTGAGGTTGTCGCTATATCTTAACGTTTAATTCTTCTCATTCTCATTTCTCTTCTAATGTCCCGTCCTTATTAACGCCAATCTTCGCTGCTCTGGATTGTCGAGCTTCCTCTTACAGTGTCTTGCTGATAACTTACCAAAATCGACAGTACGACGTTGGCTGCGCATGCTCGGTACCTTTTTCGTTATACACCATCGTTCTATCGGCCTATACTGCATCAAGGCGCTTCTCTCCAAACAAGTTGATTATCATCACTACGCTCAAATATATATATCTATCTATCGCTTGTCATGTTCTATACTACTCGACCTTCTCCATAGCCATATCTCATCCTTGGTAATGCAGTTATTACTCGTCGCGTCCCGCCAAAACTGCTATATACACCTCGGAGATCTCTAATCGAGATCTCTATCTGCCAATCGATTCTTGATCCCGAGGCTTAAGACGACCTATAAAAAAAAAAGTCGACACCTGCATTCCGTTTATCCGTCTCACCCCACCCAAATGCCGTCTCACGCTCCCGGGCTTCAGCGACAGCCCGGAGCTAGGCTATTGTCAATATCGCCCAAAGCACGACGCCGATACAGCTTCCGACCATTTATCGCCACTATTGCCACCGTTCTTCTTATATACTCTTGGACTTATGCCTCGCGCAACATCTTCCCGATACGAACTGAACCTTTCGATTACCTCGATGATAAAGTTTTACTCGTGCGCCGGACACCTGCATCACCGCCACCGCAGTTAGAGTGTCGTGACGTCATACACGCCCACGATAAGTGCGGATTCGTACAATCCAACTGCGCCGATGAAAACTCGGGTCTGATTCCGTACTTGACACTATACTACTGTGCATCTCCATTTATTGAGCCTGTGAGCTTTGCGATTCTGATTTGCTGGCTTGCGCTGCTGTTCACCACTATCGGCATCGCTGCAAGTGACTTTTTCAGTGTCAATCTTGCTACGATATCGAGTTTGCTAGGCCTCAGCCAGAGTCTTGCTGGTGTGACCTTTCTTGCTTTTGGTAATGGATCACCAGATGTTTTCAGTACCTTTGCTGCCATGGGTTCGGGTAGCGCATCAATGGCTGTTGGTGAGCTAATCGGCGCCGCAGCCTTCATCACGGCTGTAGTTGCTGGATCGATGGCGTTGGTCACAGAGTTCAAGGTTGCGCGCAAGACATTTGTTCGAGATATTTGTTTCTTTATCGTCGCTATTCTATTCACCATGTATTTCCTATTTGACGGGAAACTTCTTTACTGGGAATGCTGGGCCATGATTGTGTACTATGCCGTTTATGTTGTTACAGTCGTTACTTGGCATTGGTATGAAAAGCGCCAGGCCGCACTCAGGGCAAGGCTCAAGCAGGCCGACAGATCACAGCAAGTCGGCTACTTTGAACCGTACACTGATAACCCAAGTGCACATGACTCTGGCGGTTCATCTGTTGCGGTTGCTAGCCCTAGTCTGAATCCTTCATCACCCGTTACCACTGATCCGACAACACCGTTACTCGAAGCCGGGTTTTATCGACACCGTACTGGCGAGGAAAGTGAAGACAAGGACGACCTTGACAGCTTAGTTGCTGCCGAAATCTCAAACAACATGCGCATCATTCGAACTCCCGGCCGTCGTCGCCGCAACACCGGTGCCACTCCCATTCGTCCGAGTTTAGTTGGCGCTCTAGAGTTTCGTTCTGACCTCAAGCGAGTCAAGAAGGAGCTGGAACCTCTTCCGCATGTCCATTTACCAAAAGCTCCTCCGCGCCGACCGAATTCTCATCAACGGTGCTGGTCGGCGACAGACCTTGAGGGCATGTTTACTGAGCCATCTTCTACCCGTTCACATTCGCCTAGTCCGCTCACCCAGACTCCCCTTGTTAGTCCCATGCTTGCGCCATTGGGCGGTCGACCGGGTTCCCGGGAGCGCGCACTATCTTCTGGCGACTTTCCTAGTGGGAACGATCTCCCCATGTTAGTGCCGCCCCCCGCTGCACATGAGTCGACAGATGATATGAGACAGTTGCTGTTGAACAAGGTCATCACTCGCCAGCCATCCCCCGAAAGACACAAGATGCATTCCCGGTCTGCTAGCACATCCTCGTTTCATTCTTTCAAAGTTGATGGAAACCTGGCACCTCCTCCGGCGTTTCAGCAGCAACCAAGTCTTGGTATTCCTGTTTTGGGTGGACCGAGTGGAAGTCCCCGAAAGACAATGACTCCGTCAGTGTTGCCGAAACTACATATTCCGAGTCCGTTGGCGCAAGCTATCACTGTACCCGTGGCGGGTTCACCACTGTCTCCGTTCCCTAGGCTGAGTTTGTCACCCGGAGGTATTTCACCGGGGGATATCGGGTCTCCTACTATCATGGAGGAACCCGAGGAAGACGACTCTAGACAGCCACTTTTGCAGCAACTGGCACCTCATCCAATTCCAACTTTTAATATCGAAGCTGCGAGTGACCATGTAGATATTACTACCGACAAGGAGACTGTATTCCACTCGTGGTGGCCAGAGTTATTCCCCACGCCGTATTCACTGTCCTGTGCACTATTCCCGACGTTGCAGAACTGGAGTAACAAGGGTCATTGGGATCGTTTTGTCAGCATCATGACGGCTCCTAGTGTTTTACTTCTTGTGTTGACTCTACCTGTTGCTGACGGCGAGGTATTGGATTGTGACTCTGACGAGTCCGTCTATAGCCTTCCTATCCAAACACCTGCTCCTTCTGTCCAACCTGTGCCGAACACTATAATGGCTCCTCACTCACTGTCTCTTGTTGATCCACCAAACAGTGAAAACGAGTGGCAACGCTATCGCCGCTACTCGAAATCTCATCACCATCGAACATCTTCTGTTGCTTCAGCTCAAGTATCTACGCCTATTCTTATTGCCGTTGAGTCCCCCACGAACACTCGGTGTGATATCCACATTCCCACTCTGATTACAGCGACTGCAGTTGACAATGGTGTCGGCGTTGATCCTGCTGCGTTATCAGTCAAAGTTTTGGAAGCCCAGGAAGCAGCGGAACTTGGTTGGTCGCGTTGGCTGGTGGGCGTGCAGATATTCACTGGGCCGGCCTTTTTTCTGGGTGTTGTGTGGGCGAACATGTTGGATGAACTGGATGATCCAACGTGGAAGCTGGAGCAGCTACTTGGGATGGGGCTTCTATTCTCGGGTGTGGTTTTTGGGGTGTTTGTGATGGCGACGGAGCATGAGAGGAGGCCAAAGTATCATTCATTGTTGTGTTTTATGGGATTCTTGGTGAGCATTGCGTGGATTTCTACGATTGCGGGTGAAGTGGTTGGAGTTTTGAAGGCAGTGGGTGTTATTATGGATATCTCAGAGGCACTACTGGGACTTACAGTCTTTGCGGCTGGGAACAGTCTTGGTGATCTCGTGGCCGATATCACGATAGCCCGTCTGGGATATCCCGTCATGGCCCTTGCTGCATGCTTTGGCGGTCCCATGCTTAATATCTTACTGGGTATTGGTGTTGGGGGGGTCATGATGATGTACCGGGAGGCCCACCACCTTCATCAACATCATCCGGATTCAGCCATCAAGTATCAGTCGTTCAAGGTGGAAGTTGGGGGTGCGTTGTTGATATCGGCGGTGGGACTCTTGGTTACTTTGGTGGGGTTGTTAGTGGTTGTGCCTGCCAATGGGTGGGTGATGAGTAGGAGGATAGGATGGGGTTTGATTTTGTTTTGGGGGATTGTGACGATGGTGAACGTGTTGTTAGATTTGGGGGGGTATTTGCGGTAAGGAGTGGGTGGTGATGTGGATGGATAGTATGCGTGCATGGTATATAGGCATTTCCTTTATTTTTTGGGATGGAGTTTGGGAGGTGATGTCTTTTTTTTTTTCTTTGTTTTTTTTTTGTTTTTTTTTGTTTTTTGTTTTTTGTTTTTTTGTTTTTTGCATATTATAAGCCATTTTGTTTTATTCTAGAGCTTTGAATTGATATCGATTCTTTTTTTTGAAAAACCTTGAAAGTGACTCCACGTGTTCGTGTTTGATAGAGAAAGGATGGTGTTGTTAACTTGATCGACGATGCCTGTCGAGCTGAAGTCTTGATGGATAAAGTGCCAAGGCTACGTTGACTAGAGAGGGAGAAAATACACGTTGGGTGATGGAATGATGTAATTTCGTTTACATCAAAGGGTGCAGGGTAGGAAGAGAGTAGGACGAGGGAGAGGGAGATGACAGATTGGAAGATGACTTGGATTTGGTGCTTATGACCGTAAAGGGAAAGGTATTGGGCTAAGAAGTCTAAGTACCGAGGATATGGCAAAACCAGCTGAAGATGAAAAGAGTCTGATAGGAACATGACAAGGAGATTAGGGGAATATATAAAGCGGTGGGAGTTCCGGCGGGTGTTGGATGATGATGTTGTTTCTGTTGATTATCGACACTCTTGCAGTCTAAAAGTCAAGAATACTCTCTCTCTCTCTATCTCTCTCTCTCTCTCTCTCTCTCTCTCTCTCTCTCTCTATTCAAATTCACCAACCCACCTCTATCTTTAGACAACATCCTAAACCGTCAAGATGAACTTTGGTTCCCTCGCCTCCAAAGCTTCCGAGTTCGCTGAAAAGCAACTCAACGAATCCAAGGACACCCAGTCCACCACCGACAAGCCTTCTGATAACAACAACAACAACAATACCTCCGAAAACAAGCCTAACACTACTACCACCACCACCACCAACTCTTCTTCCTCCTCCTCCAAATGGGAAGCCGTCGGCTCCCAAGTCTCCAAAGCCTACAGTGACTTCGAGGCCAACCAAGCCGCCGGGAAGAAGGCTGATTATGCCGAGCTGGGTGCTGTGGCGAAGAGTGCGTATGAGGCGTATGGGTCAGAAGGGGACCACCAGGATGATTTGGTGAACTTGGGGAAGGGGATTGCGGGAGGGTTGTTTGGGAAGAAGGAGCAGCAGCAGCAGCAGCAGCAGCAGAAGACGGAGGAGATGAAGGAATAAGGGTTGGGGTTATACTAGGTCTGTCGCAAAAGGAAAACGAGGAACAAGGAGCAAGATCCACTACAGACGTAACCTGCACGCACTCCACGAACCAGAACTAAACAAGGAAACTGTAACGACAGCCTCATCTTTTTACATGTTAATTTATGCGAATATACAATTCATTGTGATGCACCACATGCAAGGTTAGATCAAATAGCCCTTACTGGGCCAATCACAGTACTTGTTTCTGTCCGTTCACCTGTTCATCATGAAGCCGCCTTTTTCTCATTAGGAGTCCCTCTTCCAGCGCCTTCCTCGTCACTACCTTTTTTTTTTTTTGGCCCCGCTTCAATTCCTCTTAACCTCCACTTTAGGAAAAGGTAACTTCCTCAACCTCCTTATTTTACGTGGCTTCCCTTTTTGTCGTTTCGCCTTGTCTGTAACCCGCAAATGTAAGGGTCTCTCTGTCTCTTACCTTTGAAGGAAGTTGCGACGTTGGGAATTCACATCGGTGTCCCTTCATATACATAGAAATTCCTCCCACGCTGTGACCTTGTTTCGCGATTCTTCTTCTTCTTTTCCTTTTCTTATTTTGACGATATCTCTGTTCCACAAATAACATCTTCCCCAGCTACATTCTGTCCTTTTAGCTTTGTTTTTCTTTTTTTTCTTTCTCTTTTTCTTGTTTTTTTGATACCCCCACCTCCATTCGAATCAACTACCACATCCACTATGTCTGCTCCTACTTACCCTCCCCTCGGCCAGCGCCGTATCAACGACACCATCTGCCTCTTCGATGTCGACGACACCCTGACTCCCGCTCGCAAGGTTTGTACTTCCCGCGCCTCTTCCCGCCCTCGCCTCTCGCCCAACCCTCGCAATTCCCCTCTGTCTAACTCACTGTCTTTCCCCCCATATACAGAAGATCACCCCCGAAATCGTTGAGACCCTCCAGAAGCTCCGCCAAACCATGGCCATTGGTTTTGTCGGTGGCTCCGACTTCAACAAGGCTTCCGAGCAAATGGGCGACACCAACCGCTCCGTCCTCGACATGTTCGACTTCTGCTTCCCCGAGAACGGCCTGACTGCCTTCTTCCAGGGCAAGCCCCTTCCCTCAGCCAACTTCATTGGCTGGATGGGCGAGGAGGAATACAAGAAGCTGGTCAAGTTCACCCTGCACTACATTGCCGACCTCGAGATCCCCGTCAAGCGCGGTACCTTTATTGAGTTCCGCCGCGGCATGGTCAACATCTCCCCCATTGGCCGTAATGCTTCCGCCGAGGAGCGTGACGCTTACGAGAGGTTTGACCTGGAGCACAAGGTTCGCGAGAAGCTTATTGCCGCTCTGCAAAAGGAATTCTCGCACCTGGACCTGACGTGAGTTGATTTCCCGCTAGCGTTTGACACACTTTTTTTTTTTGTTCCCCCGCCAAAACCTGGGGCTTGCTGCATTCCCTCTTATTGGCGTGCCCCTGTTCTGCTTCAACGATGACACCCGGTTCAAGCATGACCAGGGCAAGCAACTGTATGGCATTGCCTGTGCCTCTTGTGCTCGCATCCTTCTGTGCCTAGAATGCCCACCCTGCGTTTACTTTGGTTTCACCCAGCCAACTCTACTAACACGACCTCTTTCTCTCTTTCTCTCTCTCTCTCCCCTCAGTTACTCCATCGGGGGCCAGATCTCCTTTGACGTCTTCCCTACCGGCTGGGACAAGACCTACTGCCTCCGCCACCTCGAGGACTATGCTAAGCAGGCCGACGGCATCGAGTTCAAGAACGTCCACTTCTTTGGTGACAAGACCTTCAAGGGTGGCAATGACTACCAGATCTACGAGGACCCCCGCACTATTGGCCACACTGTTGTCTCGCCCGCTGACACTGCCAAGCAGCTGAGCGAGCTGTTTGGTATCTAAAGTCTCGCGGTAACTGGTGCTTTTTTGTATACTATAAACTATAAACTTCATACCCCATGCATACAGTATAAAAACGATTTCTTGACATCCAACGACTTGCAAAGACTGACAAAGTACTATTGTGACTTTTTTTGTTATTGTGTTTTATTTGTTGTCGAGATACCAAAGTCATACCCGTGCAGTTTACGTTACATGCGGGTAAGGGTTACATCATCAAGATGTGTGCATCACTCCAGAGACGACAAACTGCAACGCAAAAATCAAAATAAATATTACTTTTATCATACTATAGCCAAAAAAGGATGCTGTATTAGCTCCTCTCCACTTAACCTTAGTCTTCTCAAAAACTAAACAATGCTAGGACAGGTATCAGGACGGGAAAACAAAACCACAAAAGGAACCCCTTCCAGCCAACGCCAGATGATGCAAACAGCCAACCTCTTCAAGAACAAGCAGCGCACTCCCAAATGATCCCCAAAGCTGAGCGTACCCATAAGCTTTTCAGCCAGCCAGCCAGCCAAAAAAACACATTCACAGAGTCACTACATCCCGGCACTCGTATCCCCACTCTCACTCTCCTCCATCTTCTCCTTTTTAAACTTCTTCTCCCCCTTGGCCACCCGAGCACCCGCCGTCTTATGCATCGTACCATTTCCTCCAGAGGGTTTCCCAGAGGTCACCCCAGACCCGCAACCTGCCAACTCGGGATGAACACGCTCGCCGTGTCGTCTTAGCTGGTCCACTCGGTGAAAGTCTTTGCCGCAATGAGCGCAAATGTGGGCGCCGGTGAGGTTGTGGGTACGGCGGTGTTTAGCGAGGTTGGAGGATTCGTTAAAGCGCATGGTGCAACCGGGGAAAGGGCAAGCGAGGGGTTTCTCACCGGTGTGGATGCGTTGATGCATGGCTAGAAGGATGTTAGTAAAGAAGGGGAAGAAGATGAATAGCGTTTGTATATATAGGCTTACTGAGTGAGCTTTGTTGTTTGAAGGCTTTGCCGCAACCGGGGTGGGAGCAGGCATAGGGGCGGTCGTTGGTGTGGATGCGAATATGTTGCTCAAGAGCCTGCTTTGCACTGAAGAACTCGCTGCATGTATCGCACTTGAATGGTTTGACTACAAAGTATATGTTAGTGGCAAATCCATGACAATTCTCATCGGGAAGGATAAACTGACATCCAGAATGTGTCTGCAAATGACGTTCAAGTTTACTTCTCTGTAGGAATCCCTTGTTCTCGTCCCTCCGCAAACACGGACCCCACCAACACATAAAGTGCTGTCCTTCCCTCGAAAGATTCTTAGCATGTGCTGATAGCAAATGAGTATTCAATCCTTCTTCCGAATCAAAGATATGACCGCAAAGTTTCCCACCATGTAACCACTCGCACCGATGCTGATTAGGCCCCAGTTCTAATGTCTTGACCGTCATAGTAGACTCATCGATCCCATGCACGTCTCCACCAGTCCGAGGTGTCTGGGGCTCCGACATGGTCGGAGAAGTAGTTAAACCCTGTGTTAGAACGGGCGACATGGCCATGGCGCTGGCGTTTGACATGGTTGACATGTTGATGCTCGGGTCCGTATTCTCCGGCGGCCATGGTGAACTAGCACCGTGAGCGTCAAAATCTCCCATGGAGCACGGGATTTCAAAGAAAGCAGAACTCAGGTGCTCGGGTCCGAGTTGGTGGACACGAATGAGGTGAGTGTGTAATTGCATGGGATCAACAAACTGCATGCCGCATTCCTGGAAAGGAAATTCTAGGGCACCGTCTTGCAATAAAAGGTCGACGTCAGAAAAGTCTTGACGTGGAAGATGGCAAACGTGAGGCCAGACTGGTCTATTGAGAGCACACTGTTCATGATCTAGTGGCTGTGAGGTGTTATGATACATCAAGAGATCGCTATAAAGCTGCTGCATCTCTAGATGCGACCTGTGGTGCATCGATACATCGGAAACATCATGGTTATCAATATGGCCATTCATATGTCCATGATCAACATTACCAGAGCCTCCTTGTACCTGGTCAGTCACAAAGTTGCCCCAGATATCCTGGCCATGATTCGATGAACCCGGATGGCCGTCCATGGCCATTCCCAGTCCAAGATCCCCGGACTGATCGCCACCAAAGGACGCCAGCGCCTGTGCTGCGCTTATCTCTCGCGGCTGGCAATTAACCTGTGTGCAGGCATCGCTAATGTCGCACACGGGCTCGTTACATTCGATAGTCTCGGAGCAATTAGCGTCAGTGCAAATATCATTGCAGATATCACCACATGTCTCTGACATACGGTCACAGTCCGGGTCCTGACAGTCGGTGGTGCAGGCATTGCAGTTTGAGGTGCAGGCATTGCTATATGTATCATCTTCGGCATCAGTCGAAAATCCAGGCGGGCGCATCATACCAGTCCTGTGCCTGTAACCCATTGGATTTTGCGATGGGTGCGGCATCATGCCGTTCAGAAACGCCTGGTATTGTACTGTGGAATTCATAGTGTCTTGAGACGCAACGTGAGGTCTTGAGTTTCTAGTTCTAGTAGGAAATATATCAACAATTTTAGCGGGATTGCCTTGAGTTGAGTTTATAAGAGTCGGTGTAGAAGCGGGAGTCGTAGAAGTGCTGAGGAAATTCGATTGTTCGTAAGTTGAGTTGGACGTATGGTAGTTAACTTCAAAAAGATTTGAGGCTTGTGAGTCGGGAATAAATTGATTTTGAGATGAAGAAGATGAAGTTTGTTGAACGAGATCAGATTGATGGACAAAGAAAAGGTCAGAGTCTTCAAAGCCGTCAAGCGCAGATAAGTCGATAGCAAGCGGCCCGGACGTAAAATCGTCATGGTCGTCCGTTGTACTAAGCGATAACGGAATGGGGGGTACCGAATCCGGTCGATGATCATTTGAAGAGATACCCATAGAATAGTCCCGTAGGGACACGGGGAGAGATGTGGGGAGCCGTGGTGTTTTTGGAGAAGAGAAGGGCAAGTGAGTAAGCCGTCGATGAAGAGACAGTTGGGCCAGTATTCCCGTAACTTGGGGTATGCGAAAGAATAGGCGAGTCGAAGTACAAGCTGAGCAGAGACAGAGAAGAAGGATTAAGTTGTAAAGCGAGATGGTGAGTGTTGAAGAAGGTTCGTTTCGGATGTGGCTGTCGAGAGATTTGGAACTCGAGAAGAGAAAGAGAGGTCGGTGATTGGCAGCAGAATTGATCGGAAGACGGCAGGGAAAAAAGAAGTAATCAAAGTTCGTTTAGCCTTGCATCAACATAAAATGTTTGCAAATATACATAAATTCGGTGGGATGTGAAGGAACCAGACGTCAGTCGAAGCGACAGGCACAGCCGGTGAATTAGGAGGGGGTGTCTAGATATCGATGAGTAGTAGACTGTACCAGCAAAAGAAGCGTGGGGCAGTAAGAGTAAGAGAGAGAGAGAGAAGGGAGAATCGTCGTGCCAACAATGTGCAAGACCATCAAATCTTGTGTATGTATGTATATATGCAAGAGGCGAAGGGGTGTGAGAAGCGGGGGGTGTATGAATGTGAGAAAACCGCAGGCGTTTTTGTGACTTTGTTTTATTCTGATGATGAACCCCTCCTCCATTGGCAAACAAAGGCAGTTGCCCCCTTCAATAAGGGAAAGAAGTAGCAACTACCCAAAAAAGGCTTCCTTTCTTCCCTATACTGTATATCCCATCTATTCTCTCGTCAAACCCTTTTTGCACTCCCAATAATGATGATAATATGCAGTGTTAGCAAGTTAACTTCAATCGCGCAACCCAAAAAGAGCCCTGATATCGTGTTGATGGAGTGGGAAAGAGAAGGTAAGTTAGATGAAGGTACGCAAGAACCTTGATGGCCAACTGCGACACATGAAAATGGAACTCTGTGCCTTCCGATTGGGAAAGTGGGGAACTAAACGCAGTTGGTAACCAATAGGAGACTTTCATCTTGCGATGCGACCAGACGCTAGCCAGACCTAACGAATCTTTAAATCTATTGAACGACGGTGAGCTATCCAAGAGGGAAGAGAAGAGAAGAGATTAAGGGGGGGGTGGATGTTGCTCGTCTGTGATCACTTGATACAACAGCAAAGATCAAAAGGAATGGCAGCAAAAGGACCAATGGTTTGGTTTTTTGTTCTTATACCAAGTACCAAAGCAAAACCTTTATAGGAAGCTTCCCTATCCTCATAAGTACAGATGTGCCCGAGATGAATCTATATGGGCTTGATATCAAGCCCAACACCCAAGTGCAATCAGCAACAGCTATTTGTTTCACGCATATCTTGACAATAACCACTTGAACCAATTACTCTCTCCATTGCTACCCTTATCACGATCTATGCTGCATTTGTATCCGCCTTTATGCAAGGCGTCATCAACGTTGACCCTCAAGGTTCTTATATACAAGGACTTATGGTCTTTAACTTTTCGGTCAAGGAATCCCTTGACCGAAATACCCGCGTTTTTGAACCGGGGGCACCCATGTAAAGTTGTGGACGGCAAAAGTGGGTCTTATCAAAAACCGCGTTGAGGGTTTCGGTCATACTCATTAACCCTAAGATGTTGCGTTTAGTTACATTCAAGATTGACTACAGTGTTAAAGATACAAATACCAGAGTCTGAAACAACTGTGATACTTGTATACTTGTACATGAAAACAGTCCTATTATGTTATTGCTTGTCGCAAATCAATCCAATATCAATATATCTACCTTTATATGAAATAAGAAGGCCAGTAACATGCCAAGTCTGATAAGCTGGAATACAGGCCAATCAAGCCATACTTCCCGGCACAGCCTCACAGCTCTGTCTATCTATCTTCAAAGATTGCCCTTACCTTGGTTCTATCCGGCTCTGTCACGCCAACTGAGGCTGTCAACTGTCTTTCACGTCAACCTTGAATCTTTATCCCGAAATCCAGATTTGACAGCCCCCCCAGATGAAGCTGCATCGCTTATCTTATCAGCACCTTTCACCCCAACTGTATGCCTATTTATCGCATATTCATTTAATAAACCAGGCCTCTCCAACCTCCAATCGCCAACTTTTCCCATGTCCTTTTAAATCTCCAAAGCACGGTGTTTTCCTAGCCCAGCCACCTTTTCTTATACATTTCTTTTTTCATCATTGCCAATTGGCTTCCCACAAACTAAAACAATCCGTCCACATCCACCCACCGCGACACTACGAACCGAATCGCAAAACGCTCGTCACAAACCGTATCCTCAAAACCGTGCATCTCATTCACAACCCTCCAAGAACCAACCGACCCACCCAATCCACCAACTCTCAACACCTCAACCGACCAAAAAATGGGCTCCCTCTGCTGCAAACCAGATCCCGACTCCTTCGCCACCCCAGGCCGCGTCCTCGGTGCCGCGCCCCCCACCGGTCCACGAACCTCCTACATCCCCAAGAACGTCTCTTCCCACAAACTCTCCAACTCCGTCTCAAATCTCGACGGCATTGTCAGTGCTAGTGGAACCCCGGGAGGCAAGAGCGCCCCGAAGCAGGCACAAGCTGAGAATATCGATGTGAACGATGCGCGGAGACGAGCGGCGGAGGCTGCTGAGGTATGCCGATTTTTCTGAGTGAAATATATACGTAGAGTGAGATAAACTTGAATACAGTGGATTTATCGGATGGAGCATGTGGAGGTTTGAGTGGCATTGTCACTGGGGTCTCTATGCATCCGTCCATCTACACATGCTGGTTGTCAATCTAGAAACTCACCCTTCGGAACGACCTTGCGGGTTCCTGAGTCAACCGCCCCAGGTGGATTTTGCCACCCCAAGACCACCAACTATCCATATAAACTAGTCCTCCCCTACTACTAGCTTGCCAATCCACACGGGTTCTCACGAGCTTCTGCATAATTTTGCTACACCCCTCCTCGCATTTGTTCATACATACTTGATTAGCCTGCTAACTAATTCGTACTCTCTTATATAGCGCCGCTTAAATGCCTCAAAGAACAAAGCCGGAAAGCTTGCTGCCAACATGAATGCCAACAAGAACAAAACACAAGCGGAGCTTCTACATGATGCTAGCGCACAAGAAAGGCAGACGAGAGAACTAGATGCTAACGCAGAGGCATTGAGACATGATTAAGATACCCTGGTTGGAGGTTTATAATGGATGTATATTTGGTTTGATATAGCATATGAATATATGACAAATACCGTATTGTAAATCATATAATTTAAAATTGGTCCTACTTTTTGTGTTCATTGTGCAAATTGTTTACTTGAATACTAGCAGGGCCGCCATATTTGTAGTATTGGATTCACAAATACGTCACGTTATTATATTGATCAAGACAAAATCATGTAGAAACACTGTTAAGTTTATCAAAACATGGGTGGCGAAAAGAACAATGGTAGCAGAAACAAGAATAGAAACACAATAACAGCCTGGAAAATATGGTGGTGATGATGGACATGTATGTGTATGTGAAGCCAAACAACGTCATTCGTACATTTCTCTCATGCCGAGGGAGAACAGAAGAAAAGAAATAAAGCGAGAAATCCCGTCCTCATCATAATCATGAACTTGGCAGTCTATGGCGTAACAATGGGTTTCGTGAACATAAGTAGTAGAAAACATATAAAAAAAAAGGAGAGGTAGGGATAGAGATAGAGACAGAGGGAGTTGAGGAATCTGAAAGAAGTTAGAAAAAAGCAGGGAAACAGCAAAAATGTTGTTGATGGACTATTCGATTGCCATTGACCAATAACTTTGCAAATTACAACCGAAACCCGAAAGACGCTGACTAGATGTAGGTAGGGAAGGTAGACGTTGAAAGGACTAAAAAAACTTTAGAAACGGGCAAACAGCCCTCGTGCCGTGCAAACAGCCGGCGTGCCGCAAACGCATGCTGACTTTAGATTGACGGAGAGAAAAAATAAACGTTTACTGGTGGCCAGCCTTGCGCAGGGTAGTGGCGAGCCACTCGAGACCCTCGTACAGACCGTCACCCGAAGTGGCGCAGGTCGACTGGATGTACTATGGGAGAGGAAGAACGGGTTAGTATGTGGCGTGGATAGATACCGATGGCAACAAGGCCGATCGGAAAGAAGGTGGTGGTGGTGGTAACTTACCCAGGCACGTTGCCTCAAGCTGTGCAGGCCAAGCTTGTCTGTGATCTCGGCAGCGTTCATGGCGTTCTAGAAGGAAAAAGAAGAGAAGGCAGTCAGCAATTTGTTTCGTGCGCACATACAAAATGTTATGCGAGATAGGGCATTGCATTCGCCCGGACCGACCGACCAGCCGGCTTGATCCAGCTATGCTTCCTTCGGTCGACTAGGGACCAAGCGCGCCACGGACCAAGGGCGGCTCAAGTCGAGTCTTAACGATGGACGCGGTAAAAGGCGCATTGCAGGTTTGTAACACTAAGTCTCTTCAAGGCATAAGCGCCGGAGGATGGATGCAAAGTAAACAATGACGCCTTTCTCAGCGCAGTCGCAAGCGGATCGGCATGTGCAGTAAAGGTAGATAGAGTGGGCGAAAACATACGGGCAGATCCTGTTTGTTGGCGAACACCAACAGAATGGCATCACGCAACTCGTCCTCGTTCAGCATACGCTGCAGTTCCTCGCGGGCCTCAACAATACGATCGCGATCGTTGGAATCGACGACGAAGATGATACCCTGGGTGTTCTGGAAGTAATGTCTCCACAGGGGACGAATCTTGTCCTGACCACCGACATCCCACACGGTGAACTGAATATTCTTGTACTCGACAGTCTCGACGTTGAAGCCTGAAAATAATAAGATAGTCAGTTAGCTAGCTATTGACTTACGTCCCACAGTCGCATGCCGGGAAGGTCTTGAGGGAACCTTGACATTGCATGATGCGGAGGGGAGAGGGTGAAAATTGAGAGAGAGAGAGAGAGATGGGGGAGGGGGGAGGGGATTAACGGGTTCATTTATTTACTTACCAATGGTGGGAATAGTGGTGACGATCTCACCCAGCTTCAGCTTGTACAGAATGGTGGTTTTACCGGCGGCGTCAAGACCAACCATCAGAATTCTCATTTCCTTCTTGCCCCATAGCCGGTCAAACAGCTTCGAAATAGCCATACCCATCTTTGCGGTGTTTTTGGGGGGGTTGTCGGTTCGAAAAGAAAAGAAAAAGTGGTATAAAACAAAGTTAAAAAATTTAAGGACCTAGGCCTTGATAAGTCTAATAGAAAATCAATGTGAGTTAATGTGATCGCTAACAATGATCGCGATATCGACGATGGTGGCGATGAAATTCAAGATGAAAAAAAAAGAGACTGTATGGATGATGTTGCTGTTTCAACAGTGGTAACAAAGACTGTGCTAGGCTATTTAAAGTTTGAATCGAAAGTTCAGCCTCCCCTGAGGACAGATAAACCGCACGCCCCAAGGCTAGGCTGAACTGATAGCATATGATAGGATGGATACCCAGTCAAAGACCACGCGGGATGGGGGGCGGAGTGCAGTGAGACATTTCACTACTACAAGAGGTAATAGACTCTTAGACTCTAGCCGGCCAGTAGCACGGAATCCAAGCTCAATCATGACGCCGGGATTCTAATCAGTGTTCTGCTGACAAAAGTACGGAATAAACAGGCAGTCTCACTTGAGAGAACGAGCTGTGCGACAGCATCTTGTCTTGCGGATCAAGAGCTTGACAAGATGCATGCTGGCCATGGAAACCTGGCTCAATTGCAAGGCTCCAATGCCAACAAGCAAGCACGCAAGTAAGCACCTGATTTCCAACCATACAGGCTAATAAACATGAGGGATAGCACTTGATCGATCATGTGCCATGTGTCAAGTGTGGATCATGTGCCATGTGTCAAGTGTGGGAATGGCGGGTTATCGGTGGCAACGGGGAAGATGATGGTAATAGACGCAGGCGACACTCAGCGCGTTGGTGTATGGTGATTTTATTGTGATGCTATGAGAGAAGACTCGGTAATCCGTGAGCGCCCAAATAGCATCTGCGGACCCTCCAAGGCTGAGGGCAGGCGTGTCGAGACATTAGGGAAGAGTGCAGACTGTGTCGTGTCGAATGGATAGGAGAAGCAACCAACATTTCGGTATATGCACTTGGGCAGTCGTGATGATGTAGGATATGGGACGATGTGGCGATATAAAGCAAAGAAAAAAAGGGATCGTGATGTTTTGGAGAGGGCAGTAGGTAGGACTTACAGTGAAATATGCGCGACGACGAGATAGAAAGGATGAATATCCTCCTTATCGTAAAACAGGCTGACGACGTTGTGGTATAGAGACGACGTTTGTTTGTCGGTGAGTTCGAATAGAGCAGTAGAGGGGCTTTCTCTGGGCGGGCAGTCGCCAATTGGGTTTGCCATCTCTGCCTTCCTTCCTGTCAAGAAAGGACCCAAGCTTAATCATGCTTGTGCACTAACAAAGGTACAGTGTAACTGTGCTTATATCTGTTAGTATCGTATCACCCCATTCTGTAGGCTTGCGCTAGCCCCTGTCTCCCAGCCTCCTGCGCCAGTAGAAACACAAGGAACGCAGCAGTACTTCTGTCAGAGGCGGGAGTACATGGTGGCCATACCAACCGCTGAGCACATGTGCCCTCGTGTCAGGTACTGCCCATGTATATTTCTGCGGTAGAACCCCGGCAAAGGTCCCTTTGTGCTAATGGTTCCACGGTGCTTCCAGAGCCGCTGTACCCTTGAGCCTCGTTCTGGACACGTCGAGGAAAGCGACGGCCTGTGATAGGGTATTGTGTTTTTCTTCTTTTCTTTTCTGCTTAGTCTAGGGTCAAAGACATACATTAGGGTCAAAGAGCCAAGTCGTCCTAAAATAGGGTATCAAGTTGCTGTAGGAAGCTCTCCGGTTTGCTAAAAGCATAAGCTAACTCATGTACAGGGTGTCCAACAGTGGCGCATGCTAAACCTGACGATCGACCGCGACGAGCAAGGCTAAGCAACAACCTCAAAAAAGGAATATCCCATCATACCGAACCGAACTGAACATCACGAAACTGTCGAGTTTTCCTCAATCCCTGGCCCATAAATTCCATTCTCCGCCATTCGCTAACATCCAAATTCACCGTGACCCCGGCATCAACTATTCCAATTCACCCCGCGACTCGACACACCCTTCCCCCCCCCCCGAACACAACCACCCGCCGCCAGCCATGATCTTCCTTACCGTTGCGAACCTGCTGCTTGCCGCAGTAACCTTTCAGACCGTTAGCGCCCATAACATTGTTCTACCCGCCCACGGCAGAGAATGCTTCCACGAGGAGCTGCACAAGGAAGACAAGATGACGGTGACCTTCCAAGTCAGCGATCGTCACCTGGGTTCCGCCGGTAACCTTGACATTGACTTTTGGGTTACTAACCCGCTGGGTCAGTACGAGACCTACGACAAAACGGTCTCGAACGGGGATTTCACGTTTGATGCTAAGCACGATGGCCGCTACGTTTACTGCTTTGGTAATGAGCACTGGAGTGCCAACACCAAGGAGGTGTCCTTCAACGTCCACGGTATTGTCTATGTCAATGAGAACGAGATTGAGGCTGATCCTCTTGAGACTGAGGGTATGTACTTCGGGCGTTCTTCAATAGACCAATTGGTTCAATTCGTCCCACGGATTGCGTATTCGTCTGAGTCTATACTAACTTGTTTACAGTCCGCCACCTGTCTGAACTTTTGGCCCAGGTTAAGGATGAGCAGTCCTACATCATTGTCCGCGAGCGCACCCACCGGAACACTGCCGAAAGCACCAATGCCCGTGTCAAGTGGTGGAATCTGTTTGTGATTATTGTCGTTGTTGGCGAGTCATTCTTCCAGGTCTGGTGGCTTCGCCGTTTCTTCGAGGTCAAGCGTGTGGTGTGAGCTGATGGAAGATGAGGTGTATATGTATAATTGGACGCTGTCATTAATTAGACGGACAATGAGGGATGATACTGTACTGATAGATGGTGAAGTGGTGATGAGCATGTGAAGCATCGCCTGCTGCGAAGAATTATAGATGCTTGGCGCAAGAGCAGTTTTTTTTCGGGCGTTGTTTGCTTTTAGCTTGGCGAAGGGTATTATCTGATCATTGTATTTTTGCAAGTATAAAAGAATAATCACGAGTTCTTGATGTCATGCATGTATCAATGTCAGACAGATATTGTGTGTTGTTTATATATATACTCATGACATATGCAAGAAGAACCCGGAAGCACTGAAACAAGTAAGCAATATAAAAACGCCATCTATGACGTTAATATCTAATGTACTTTTACCCGTATATACCAGCGGTATTAATGTCCTTACGAACCAGCATCAAACTCTTCCTCTTTGACAGCCTCCTCGGGGGGTGCCTCAACTGGGATATCAACATCTTTGATTGGATGAAGTAGCATCGGCGGAAGACACATCCGCCCTTCACCACCTCTGAGATTCTCTATATCCTCTCCTGTTTTCGTCCGATCTGCTACCAATTCAAACTGCTGACCTGACGTAAACTTTGATCTTAACCCAAGCCACGCCCGGTACAAATTCCCAGCAAACTCGGAGCGATAGAAGAACGTCATTGTCTCCAGATTCTGTTCCTGATTTCCAAATATACTGCTGGAAGAGCCACCACTAGCACCATTCTTACCCCGGTTAACCGTCGCTGCAAAAGTCTCAAGATCCCAGGCTCGGTCAACAAAGGCTGGGTGCGGGGCGTAGACAGCCTTGTAGCCGTGCTGGAAGGCGACGGTCGCCGGCCACATCTCGGGAAAAGCAAAATGTTTCTTGAAAGCAGTTTCACGGTGCATCATATCGATTAGGCGTCTCGACATCCGGGAGGCAGCAGTGATAAAAGCACGACGAGGCGGATAACCCTTGGTAGTATTGTACCCCGTGATATCATTGGCAAGACCCCAAATGGTGCGTTCCGGGTCAAACATGGGACTTAGGGTGATCAAATCGGCTTCCTCACCAACACCCCAGGTTGGGTCATCGTGGAGTGGAGCAATGGGGTCATTCTCAGTCTCAAACCAATCGCCGGGGTCCTGGGCGCGTTCTGGGCCCCAAATCATGCGTTCGCCGTTGTTGAGTTTCCGGCCACCGGGAGTTGGGAGCCCCTCAGTGGTCTGAGTCTCGGCTAGTTTGGAAAACTCTTCATAGGTACCGTGGAAATGAGGAATGTAGAAACGGGCGTTGCGTTCCCAAATACCACGGCGCGGCTGTTGGAGACTCCAGTTCTCGACACGCTTGAAGAAATCGAGGTAGTGGCCAATGTAATGCAAGTCCATTTCCCACTGCCAAAGGTAATCGTACTCAGGGTGTCGGCTCGCGAACCATTGAAGGCCCATCTGGAGGCCACGGTATACGCCATGAAGAGGAAGATCGGGGCCCTTTGGGAAATCATCGTGCATGCCTTGGTAGACATTTAACATTTGTGTTTGACTCCATAGAGTCACGATACCTTGGAACTCGGCGGGGACACTGTCAATAATGCGCTGTTTGTACTCTTTAGGATCTGCCCAGATAGGATGGGCTGCCTCATCCTTGACCTGAACCAGAAGATGAACGTCGTACTGGCCACCAGATGTTAGAGATACTTCGGAGATGAGAGCACGCAAGTTCAGAATATCATTGGTTGTCCAGTGGTACTCATCCCAAGCCCGCAGAACAACAGCAGTACGAGGTAGGCTTCCAGCTGCCGTAGCATTAGACTTTTCCTCTGACGAGTGATCAATGAAGAAGCCGATGGGTTCTGGCTCAGGGGTCCGTGAAACGTTGTAACGGTCCGCATTAGCATGATAGCACCGGCGTTGAACCTCAGCCCAGTTCACGTTTTCCCAGTTGACCTTTGCTGTCGAGTTCCATATCGCCTCGATGCCATCAGTGTCGCCGTATTCACCAGCACTGAGACCACCTTCGCGCGTAGAATAGCCGAGACCATACGGCGCATAGCGGCCGTATCTATCCAAGCAGATATCCTCGGGAAGAGAAAATAGCTTGTACGAACCAACAGCATGCGTTGGGAAACCGTGAGGCCGACCGTTGAAGACGTGAAGATTGGGGACCTTGACTTTGCTAGCAGCATCAACAAAACATTGCTTAATGTCTTTGGCGTGGATGGAATCAGATGTGAATTCATGGCTTATGGCCGGACGGTGTTCAATATCCTGGAACTGATGGCCTTGAGCCTGGTTCAGAGTATACGGATATTGCGGGTCGATTTCTGCGGGACCTCGAAGAGTCTTGAGACCACCATAATATCTGGTGAGCATAGGCCACAAAAGCCAAACTGGTGTCTTGCCTAGTTGAGCTTTATGAGTGCCGTTTGCTAGACTTTGGTTCTCAACGATACTAGCATGAATGAGCACGCCAATGAAGCCAAAGACCATCAATGCCAATGTAAGACATAGGTAGCGCATAATGCGTCCTGGTATCCGGTACCCCGAAGAGCGCGCCATCATGTTCTTAAGTGGCACCCGCGCATTACTCCGGGCCGGATATGACTGTACAGCGTCCCTTGGCGATGACCTCCTATTTGCGAACCTTGGTTGACCTCTGCGCCCCTGTCCCCGCTCCTGATCATGATTACAGTCCTCGAATTCCTCCCAATGGTCGTCTTCACTTTCGTAATCATCCGACTCCCGACCAGAGGAGTCTGAATTATCATCGTCACCCGAGTAGCTTTTGCGCTTGTCGTATTCGTCGTCTGAGCGCGGACTAGAGGGTTGTTGGGTTCTTTTCTTGTATAGTGGCAAGGAGGAACCGTCATTGTTGTCATCGTTTCTGGAAAGTTTGGAATTGGAGCTTGTTTGTAGCCGGAAGGGCGGCAAACGTTTGAGACTTGCCATGATGGCGTTGTTTGTGGGAGGTAATGACTACCGGGAGAGACACACGGTTAATCGGGGTGGCGATTGTTCTCAAGATGGCAAAAAAGAGAAAACATAAGTTGAGGGATGTGGCGGTGTCTATATTGACTGTTGTTTAGAGGGGGGATTGTAGTGAAAATAATATATACTATATAATGTTAAATATCACGAGACATGAGCTCCAAAGTGCGGATTAAAAAATGTTCACTAATAATCTTACCAATGAAGAGCTCCTTCCCTGGGATATTGACTTGCTTGGCCATATTTCATACAGCTTGCCTGTCACAGTGTTTCCCTACAGCTTGCCAATCAATGCCATCCATTTCTATCTATAGAAAACCGTGGAGCCAGTGGTTGGCACAGTAACATCATGAGACTCGATATCTATATATAACCCTAAGAGATAGTCATCATAGGATTAAACCCTAGGCTACATAAGAATCAACCGATTTGCATCACAGGAGGAATACTACGAGATCATGTTGAAAGAATTGTAAATAAAAACTAGGACTAACACTGCCCTCTTTGCTTTCAAAATATAGGGTCTGTTCAATCACCGCCAAGGCACGTACGGCCATAGCCTGTGGAAAATACGGGGTCCCGTCTGCTCCCCCATAGTCAAGCCACAGAGCGTCGGATTAGTAATATGGTGGGTGACCACATGTGAATACCTGGTGCTGTACGTTGTTTTTTTTAATGATGAAAACAATCATGTTTTCAGTAATTATGCTCTTTTTCAATGAATCACCACACATCGTGGAGCCAGCCGACCTTGAAGTGCCAGATTACACGTAAAGTTGACAAGGATTGGACTTCTTTGGGGGGCCAAGTCGGCTTGTTTATACTCGCAATATCAACCATAGCTCCATGATAGACTGAAAAGATTGAATACTCTGTTGTAACCAGTCCAGCAAGGCATACTATATACTCCAATTGTGTCAATAGAAAAATCAATAAATAGACACGACTATCACGGTTAACCTCCTCTCTAGACCGCCTTGAGAGTGCCTGTAGATGGGGCTGCAGAACATGGCCGCAGGAGGGACTTTGGGCCCTGATATGAGGTCAACCCACCTGTATTTTTATTTTCAACATGCAAAGGCTCGGCGAGAAGCCCATGATAGTCCTGAGGAAGCAACTGTCAAGTGCTACATATAGCGGCCACACAACATAATTTCAATAAGCGAGGACAGGGATTTCTCTCACGGAGGGGGGTCCTACGTTATGGGAGCTTAGATATACTGTTATTGTTATCAAATGCGCCCACAGCCAGGGAACCAAGAAGAAAGAAGATAAAAAGCGGCCACTGAATCGGTCACCATCACCATATGTCCACACACAATACCCCGGCCAGCAGCTCAAGTCCCTCCGCCGAGGCCAAAGTCTGCCATAATGACGGGTTTACTAAAACGGCAAGGTAGAATTCAAAGACTAGGACTACGGGATCCAACAGGAGCAAACGACATTGTCTCGTCATCATGTGGTCTGGACTATGTAGAGCCCTGCTTCTATCAGAGGTTGATTACAGGAACAGGATTAAAATGACTCTTGGGATGCGTTGGAAACAAGCTAGCCAGATGCATGTCGGTGTTAATGGGCAGTCTAGTGTATGAGGGGCATTGTTAGTTCACTGAGGGTGTCGTTTTGATGTAGTCTTTTTCAATAGCTAATAGTGACATGGGAGGGACTTACATTATAAACCAGGTCCTCGAGTAAGTTCTCAGATACTCCATCGGGAAATTTGGTTATCCCACAAAATCACCCTCAGGCCATAAGCAAAAGGCAAAGCCACCATGCTACATCAAAACCGGCCACTAGTTTAAACACTAAATTGATTGTGATTACTTGATCCACCCGGGGGGGGGGGATGTATCCGACCGGTTTAATGGAGCTAGGCGTTTTTATACTAGTTGCTCGTGCGAGGCAAGCAGAAATGGTTGTAGTTATTGCAGCTTTGGGTTATACGCTTGTTTCCACCGAGAACCAACGGACAGCCGGGCTGTCTCTTGTGTTGCTGCAGTTGGCATGGCCGAGTTGAAGGAGTCTCGGCTTACTGGAGATGGGGGTCTATTGTTTGGAGTGGTGGCATGTCCCTCTTTGGTGAGATCCTATGGGGAGGCGTGTGGGTAAACTTTGAGAAGGACAAGTTCTCTTATAAGATGTGGGATGCCGGGTGCCTCCGCCCTCTTGATAGACTTGACTCATTAGAGCCTGTTTTCTTGTAGGAATCTACCTTGTCATCTACTCGAGCTTGTGGCCTCTGAGATAACGCCTTGACTTGTTGATACCCTACTCTGCGTCACGTTCAAAACTGCCTTTGCCAGCTGTTCGACGTCTTCTCACTCGTGGATGAACTCCCGTTTCGGGATCGGCATATCAGTTCATCTCGTGGCTTTGACCGCTGTGTACATCTTATTGGTCAGTCAATATAGAGCTTATCGTATTGCCTACATATGTATGTATGTACATCATCACAACATCGTATGCCGGATGACACTGATATTAAGGATCACGACTAACACTTTATATTGGCAGAACTTCTTACTTGACGAACCAGAGCCAAGAGATCTCCTCAACCCTCTCATAGGACACCGGGCCTCCGATCATCGAGACGTACATGTTGGATCCCGAGTTAGCGAGTTAGGCTACATACATCTTGTTTCAGTGAGATTATTGCTAATCTCAGCCTTGGAGTGTTGAAAGGTTGGACGAAGAGGGTTCCAGAAGGACTCGAGGCCTTCGCCGTCAAGGGGCCATATGGTGATAGTTTCGAGAAGTGGTGATGGAATCTAATCAGCAAGGAAAGACTTTGACCTAGATGTGGAACAACCTCATATAAGAAGCCCTCGACATACGCCAAGCATTCAAATTCAACACCAACTTCTAATATCAACACCATCGACACCTGAGTATATCCATCACCTTCCTGACTAGGATATTCACTATCAGATACACTATGACGGGCAACTACCCTGTGGCAAATCGCACAATTTCTCAGCCCCACACAATCGACAATCTATACAACTACCCAACTTGGTTATCCCCAATGAATCGCCTCCCAAAAGACATCAGAAATCTATCCATTGCTGAGATGTCTCCAACTCTCCGTCCATCCCGCCGTCCGCGTGCCACCAACATGCGGAGCAGCAAAGCCACGAAGTCTGCCGCCACCAATACATCTCCGGAGTCCAGGTCGAATCCTTCCAGTCGCCATTCTAGCGCCGATACAGACTCGGACAGCGATTCGAACTATAGTGATGAACTACCTCTGGGTCTCATCATGTCTCCGACAAACCAAATCTATTCCATTGGCAATCTCCCGCCTGCGACCCAGAATCTCATTGGAAGATCCTTCCACGATCCGCCGAATATGTCAATGCAATACTGTCGACTCCGCGATGGTGTCTACGCTTTCCAGATGACGGAGACCATTCCACGCAGTCTTCGAATCGGGGATGATGGTAGCGCGTTCTCGGGCCCCCTTTGTTCCTGTGGCGGAGGTCTCGAAAATGGGCCGTGCTCACATGTGTTGTGGTTGATGTACCGGGTCACTGACCAATTAGTGCGACCTTCAACTGAAGCGGCGCCGTTGACCATGATGCCGCATGGGTTTGCAGCCGAGTTGCGCAGTCCGTTTGAGGGGATATCCGGCTTTCATCTCAATGTGTTGGCTGATGCTATGCACTGTGATGTAGCGATGCGACCCCGGGATAACATCTCCAGACAGGCTGCAATCACATGTGGTAGCGATGTATCTGACGATGAAGATGATGGCTATCTTCTCGGAGACACAAATATGCAACCACTTCCGAGCGTCTATCGTATACAAGAAGCCCGTGGGCTTCTTGCGGAACAAACACTCACTTCTCCACTTGACTTCCGACCCGACAGCTTTAATGCAAAATCGGCCGACATAATGCGCATGATCAATAGCCCGTCCAACGCCTCCGACATGACATGTACGATTCTTCAACTTATACTGACAAACTGTGACTTTTTCAACTTCTTTCGAACACTGTCACACAAGAACGATCCTGCGGTTCACGATTCTTGGAAGCTAGAGAAGAGGGTGGGACGGGTGATGGATAAGTTGTCAATTTAAGCCAAGGATCCTTTGAACCCGGCAGTCACGGCTGGTCTTGAACAACACGCTAATGTAGCCTGGGCTGCAAGACATCTTACAGCGGTTATTGACAATGTCCGGATGGCAATCAAGGACACTTGTCATAGACACAACGCTACTGGCAAGGTTGAAGCAGCGCAGTGCTTGGTAACTGTACTGAGGCTGTGGTTGATCGACAACGGGACATGAACGCTGGGCCAATGAAGGGAGATCGAAACTTATATGTGCGAATACTACTCGAGGACAAGATGAATGACTTTGCCATTAACGACTTGAACCTGATTCCAGAGGCAGCAATGCTGTTCATAGGACAGCTACAGGGAATCTTGACCAAGTTAGAGAATGCCACTCCACACCCGCCTTTGCCGTATCTGGCCATGTTCCGGTCGTTATTGACGAGGTTGAGGGCTTATGCAGGGGATGATTCTACGGCTGGATCCAAGAGGATGTCCGGGGGCGAGAGTGATCGAGGTGCAAAGAGAATGAAGTGAAGGGTTTTGACTAGAACAAGCTTTGGGGAATAGTTTCAATCTTTTAGAAGGCGCTTGGGTGCATTTCTTTTGTTCTTTTGGGGCTGTATGGGCTGCTTTTTGTGCTGGACACAGAGGGGTGGCTTATGGATCTGCTTGTTTATTCAAGCGTTTGAATTGTCTATTTCTATATATTCAATACAATCAATCATCTAACCTCAATATTCCTTTACCCCTTCATCCTGTGCATAGCGCACTAACTCTTCCAACACCTCTTGTAGACATGGCCGATGGTGATGATTGTCATCCCATGTCCCAGACACTAGTTTCTCGTCTCTCACGTCAAGCCACTCTTCAGCTGCCCTCACTTCCTCCAGCCAGAAATCCCTTGCAATAGCCTTGGCTAACTCTTCATGCTCACAATCAGAAACATTCTCAGAAATCCCCTCAACCACCATCTGGCTGCCCTGTCGAACCACCCGTGGGCCCTTTCTACCGCCCAAGGTTTCCTTCCGCCCGCGTGTGCACCGGTCGATCAACTCTCTCATGACATCCGGCGTCCGCTGATACTCTGGAAACTCCAAATGTGATTCCTGGGCATATGACTGCCAAACTGTTGCCTTTTGGGGGGCTGAGACACCTTCGAAAATACACCAAAGAAGACGACCTAGCATGTATACTTCAGCCCGCTCCTGTTCTGTGGGGCGGAGAATCAGCCACGGAAGATGGAAGCCGTTGGCTTTGCCATGGTATTGCTCTGACTGGGTGATGAATTCCCAATCGGGACAGAGACGGTCCAAACGCGTGATGGCTTGCTGCTTTACCGATGGCTCGATGCATTCACTAGTCGCAAGGATACGGATATAGTCGATGTAGTTTATCTCGGGTGGCCCAAACTCGCACCAAACGCCTCTTTGTTCAAAGTCAATCATGATGGCGTTGTCGTTAGCATCAAGTAGAACATTGTCTAGACGGAGATCAGGGTAGTGAAGTCCCGAGTGACGGATATGGATGAGAGAGCGAGTGATTTGAAGGGCCCATGTGAGTTGAGAGTGTAAGGATAGTGTGTTTGAGAGACGGCGGACGGGGAGTATATCGCGGAGGGCACCTGGGGAGTGATACTCGCTCAAGAAACCTATTACGGCATGTTTGCCGCCGAAGCCACACTTTTTGGTGATGAGATGTATGGGCGGGCAGATGATGTTAGATGATGGAGCCAGGGTCAAAAGAACATGAAGCTCATGATAGAGAAACTTGGGAAAGCTTGTAAGGGTTTTCAGAACAAATGTCTGAGGACAGGAGCTGTTGGTATCTGTGATATGGACTAGAGAGACACTGTCCTGGAACTGCCTTACGACGTGAACTCTGGAGATGTCAATAGCTGGTGGTAACTGGACGTCTTTTCCCCAAAGGCTTATGAGACTCTGTACAGAGTGCAGTTGACTTTCTAGCGCATGCATTGCTGCGATCTTTATTGATGCTTTGCTAGGATCCATGGGCATATCCTGCAAGATGATACGGGTTCCAAAGACCTGTCGCATGTACCAAGCTGTAGGATCCTCCAGCTTCTCCGTCCATGACTGTAACGCTCGAACAAGATAGTTGACGATACCAAGGGGAGAGAGCCTTACAGTATCTTTTGTGTGGAGGGCAGTTCCAAGAGAAAGGGCAGCGCGAAGAGCAGGCGATATAGATGGTTGTGGAGGGATGAAGACATCCAGACGGAGAGGAGGGACGACTGGGAGGAAGAGGGGATAGGCGAAGAAATGGGTACCGAGACCACCGGAGCCTTCGATGCGCCAGAGAGGATGAGGCAGGGGAGATAGGGAGGGGATGCGAGTGGCTGGGTTGAGGGGGGATTCGGTCCAGGAGACTGCAGAGTCGGTGGTAGATACGGAGGAGGCATGGCTTGAGGTAGAAGTAGGAGTGAGGAAGGCAGCGGTGGGATGCACAATGGCATTGATGGCTTCGAAGCTAAGATCCATGGTACTTGTACAAGATATAGAGACAAGGAGATGGTGTTGGCTATCCTCAGTAGGTGGTGATGTAGTAGGTAGGTAGTATTACTGCTAAACCTTTGTTAGCAATAGTATACGGTAGGTGGATGATATAAAGGATAGATACTTGGAATTGTAATAAACATACATGAGTAAAGACAAAGTAATTACTAACTAGAAACAACGATATTACTCTTTAGCTGGAAACAAGATGTCGTTATCAGATTTCCAGAAGGGGGAAACCTTGAACCACTTATACGAATTTCTGTCCTTAGTATCAATGGAAAGTAAGTCCTGATAAAAACATACCATACCAACAATATCATTCTATTAAAAGAACAGTATATCCTTGACTAGCAACATCATAAGCCCCCAGTCATCATCATCATCATGATCATATTAACAATAACCTCTGGTATTCCGGAGGTTCAAACATCCTGGGAAACATATTTCAAGGGGGCTTTTGATAGTTGAATAATAAAGGCAGATATTGTTTGCGGAGGGGATAATAGAACTACAACGGGATTTACTCGTCACTGGGCTTATATTTAGAGTCCAAGACAGGGTGAAGACATCTGTTGGTGGTGGGGGGAGGGGCTGGATTACGAGTCAGCTATCACGCTGATAGATGAAAAGAAATGATGTCAGTTACGAATATGACGAGACATTGAGCTCGAGTTAAACCATGTTGGAAAAATAAGGCTTATCAAGAAGAACAAGGCCGATATACGTGAGATTAGAGACTCTGGGGCAAAGAGGGACAGAGTGTAAGTAAGTACGTGCGGAGGGAAATAGTGTGTTTTGTCGAGTTGTGTGGGGATATGCTTGGGTAGGGAGGGACAGATGACCTTGAGGAGGAAGATCGTGGAATTCCCATTTTGGTGGGCCGGTGAAGAGGAGCGAGTCAAAGTTGAGGAATTGTGGTGGTGGTGGTGGCGGGGGCTATGATGAGGATGACTACAAGATTACTATGGGTAGACCTAAGTCTTGGCCAGCTGAGTCTACTAGGCTCTGAAGTTGTTCAGAAAAGCAAGTAATTTCGGTGATGCCAGTTCTGCCAGCCCACAAGAGCAAGATTCCGTTGGGATCCTGAGCCCCGTTCATTACATGTTGTCTTTGTATTAGGATTTTGTTGATTGCGCCCGGGAACCAGGAAAAGATAACCAACAATAAAAGCTTTGACCGAAACTAGGAACAGGCTTCAACAGGCATTCGGACACTTATAACCAACTAGTAGGTAAGTAAAAGTAGCAAAGTACTTGTCAACACAACATCCAATAGTCATCATTGTCATCACTTGGACCATGACCCCTCTAAGAAAAGAATCTATCTCACTCTCACCGGTCCACAGGCTCCTGCAGGCTGTGCTGCATGAAGATCGGGGAAGACAAAAAAGAGAAAAACAGTTAACAGTGAGTCAGTATAAGCAAGCATCTCCGACTATCTGAGTTACTTCACTTGAACTATATAGTATAAAAAAACCAGTTAGTACATATAAGTACGATTAGATGAGAAAAGAAGTCTAGGAACTAGACCCAAAAAAAAAGAAGCTGGACAGTACGGGAATCGAACCCGTGACCTTTCGCATGTTCGCTGAAGGTGCGAAGCAAACGTTATACCCCTAAACCAACCGCCCAAGTTGTTGAGACGTACTTGTTATCTTGACTGATAGATCATACTAGAATATTGACTTAGGGTCTGATGAAGTTGAGGAGTGGTCTTTAAAAAAAAAAGGACACTAGCGCTGTGGATCATGGGAGCGATGGAGCTGGTTGATGTTGTGTTACTGGAGATACTAATGTGTGATGGTTGGCCATCAATCACGGCGTTATGGTGCGGGCCTCGGGGTTAACGGTTGTTGTTACTATTCATAGGTTTGTGACCCCCCCCAGATGACTGATGACAGCCTGGGTGGTGACTCTTTGAAAGTCGTGATGAATCTATACTATTTGGAATATATCAATCGTATGATGAATGACAGCGTGATGACAAAACCTTTTGACCAACATAGGTAGGTACTTGGATACATTAAGTCTTACAAACCCGCTATCCACTTAATTGATCGTCACTCATACAAAGTCAAACTCCACTATTTCAACCAAAGAATACCAGGTACATTTGCTTGATTATCCAGGCCTTTTGTTGAAATGTCTTGAACCAAAGATCCAGAATGTAGTTTGTGAGTGACAAATCTTGGCTGTTGGGTCATGACCCCAGAGATAAGTCCGGACCTTGTCTACAAGTACGTACCTACAGTGGTTGAACAGAAGGGGCAATGGAAGCCTGTAAGGTGTGATTTAGAGGGGAGACACACTGACTGATGATCCATGACAGGCTTGTTCCTGGTATGATAACATTTGATGATAAGTTGAAGTCGCCATAATTATTCATTTCTTATCTGCCCTCATCATTTGTCTATCAGTTGGATTTGTCCCAGAAATGAATATCAAACAAGGATCCAACACACCAATACTACTGCAACATCTCAGCTCTCATGTCATGTTGCCGTTCCAACTTTGACCGCTTGCTTTCGCCCAAGACACACCCACGCACATAAACAATTCCGTTTAGCCGGCAATACTATGCATTGCCATTTATTGATAACTCATTATCGAATTCGATCAAGATAATGCGAGCAGGACCTGGCCCGAGTTTCGGATCACTTGACACGTGTTCGAGATGGCCCTTGTACTGCTATACAGATAGACTCACATGTCCGAGTGCAATTGAGACGAAAGATGACAAAAGATTCAACAATTAAAACAAGTATTTACATCGCCAAGATATTACCTTTTGACATAATACCTTGTAAAATCTTTCGGTAGGTAGTGCATAGCTCCTATCTATTGCACAATCTCATACCTTCAATCTGCGCATTAGTTCCATCTCCTCCTGCAATCTGATCCCGCAAACACCTGGGGACACCCATTCATGAACTTCGGCCCTTCGTCTCCAGCCGGCCATCGTCTAGTGACATCCAATCGAACAATAGTTTTAATATTAGCCCATTTTCGCCATCAGTTTTACCCACAATCCTACTCAATGAAAGCGCGGACCAACGCTTAGACAGCGGTCTCCCTTTCCCGTACCTTTAAAAAAAAAAAGATTTCCTGGGATCTGGCATGGTGATGTTGAATAACTAGAAGATTCGGGAGCATGACAGCAGAACAGGGGCATGGATTGTTATTCCCGGATTTTATATATCATGAAACAATCAACCTTTGTCATGTTGGGGGGCATACTTGGAGGTTTCTAGATTGTGGAAATTTCCAACGATGAGTCGGGGGAGATAGATGATGGCCAATCACGGAGATTTAGAAATCTCCAACCAACCAGTACGCAGAGATGTCGTATCTTGTGCCGGCCAAGCTGCCATGTTACGTCGGCTATAGTGGCCTGGTGCATAAATAATGCGTATTAAAAGAAATTGGCTTTAACAAGTAAGGAAGGACACTGCGAACTGGTAGGCTTGACGCCTGGAGATGCGGCAGTTTGAGAATGATGACTCAACATTATATGTTAGCGGGTATTATCGGATCCCTATGCCGTAGCAAAACGGATATTGTGAAGCAACCAGTACCGTGAATCAGCGTATTCGATCCAACTGGGCTTCGTTACGACGACCAACGTGTCGGGCCCTGTTTTGTCCGGAGATACTGAGCACCAAAGTCGGAGTTTGGCTAATCATCTATTACACCTTTTTTTCTTTTCTTTTCTTCAAATCTTATATATAGCCTCGTTTATCATGCCTAAACAGCAATAATATAGATCACTAAACATTCAAGTACTATTAGATTTGTCTCATATTGGCCTCCCCCCGTCGTTTGGGCACATCATAATTCCGCTTCTATTTAGGGTCTGCAAGGTTCAATCGCCAGTCTATTCCCATGTAGTTAGTTGTGGCTCTTCTTCTCGTAGTGACCTGACCCTTTAAAAATAAAAAATTGGATGCCAACCGTGTCGTTCCTGCAACCAATCGCTTCTTGTATCAATGCACCTAGGCTACACCTCCTTCACTACCCCCCTCACGTTTGGAGGTTCCGAAAATAAAGGACCAAGGAATGACATGAATTACAAAGCATCGATTTCGTTTACACCTGCAGATTCTTCATCGAAAGTATCGACACAGGCTGCTGCATTGCATAGATTTTCTACACAAGTATGCCGTACTATGCGGAAGTGGTGTCTTTTGTACGACTAGATAGCGCATTTATAGTATGTTGAGCATAATTATCCAAATTTTTGGACTCTCTGGGAGTGGTCTTCTTGTTTCAATGATGATAAAATGTTGTCGTCGCCAGTAAAGGAACATTCTAGGTTCTAGCAGCCCAAAGCATTATCGGAGCTGCAGCCCAATAAGCACGTTATTGTTACCATATCGTTACGTTAGCTCTTTAATATGTGACTTTCTAGTCTTTGCCGCCAATGGCTAAAAAGAAGTACCAGAGGAGCTTTGGGGCTTGTAACTTAGATCCGCGCCATGACGCTATATTAGTATATGCCTTGGGATCTAAAACAATGTAAAGTAAAATCAACAGTTACACAAAGTCAGCGAATCTTTAGTTGTCGAATTAACGAGATATGGTTCTTTCCTTTTGGTTATCCTGCGGCACCTTCCTTCCCCTCGAAAAACCGGCGACCAGCACAAATCTGCAATCCCACCGCAACCATATCAAGCATGGCTCGGAGAATATTGCCCGGCAGACCTCTTAAAGAGAGTCCAGCTTCTTCGCTTAGTACAATACAAGTTTTTACCACAAACACCTAAACTACTGGAACAAAAGCCAATTTGCTCAGTATCACTGGCAACGCCTTCCATCTTCAGAAATCATACTTGCATTCTCGTACATTCCTTGTTTTTCTTCCAGCGACTTCTATTACCGTCAAACACGCCACATCTTTAGTTTGTTAAGCTGGCACTTACCTACCAAAACGCAGCCAGAAAAAAAAAAAAAAGGAAAAAAGGAAGTAACCTAGCCCAGACTCCAACTCACTACCTGCTTCTCCTGTATTGCATGCGCAACATCCTGCCACTTTTCACCTGACCACGACGTAACTGCCATTGTCAAAACAATCGCGATAGCTCTATTCTACAGAACACCACCACCTTTCGGAGGTTTTGAGGTTCCACCTTTTTTTTTTTTTTTTTTTTTTTT
>MKGJ01000057.1:2509-18183 GCA_002018255.1 Bretziella fagacearum | reverse complement strand
AAAAAAAAAAAAAAAAAAAGAGTGCCTAGGTTGCTGGTGAAGAGGGGGATCATCATTAGATTGGTAACAACTTTCTGGTGTGCCTCGATCACTATGATTGCATACAAGGTGCGGTCGTATTATCTTTCTCGGTCTTTTTTTCCAATCATTAAACGCTGATATCCATAAAGCTGACATGGCATCACATGACTGACAGTCGGGATTCATTAACACTTGAATTTTTTTTTTTTTTTATCACAGAAACCCATGAGACAATTACAACCTATTCTCGTGACCGTTCTGATAAAAATAGTCTTTTATTCTTCTTATTTTTCTTCAACCTCATGTCGTAGCATCCGAATAGACCGAATAGACCACATGTCGTCGGCGAGTTTTCCGTCTTCTTGTTGTATATCATGTTAGTTCTTCCAACCAAAAATAGCAAGTACCTGGCTCTGACCCACAAATATCCCTGTAATTCAGTATACCTTGGTTGTTCCCGGGCTTAATTGGGAAGGGATGGTCAAACATGGTAAGTAGTACGATGAGGCGATGGATGGAAGTAGTTGCCGTTAGGTAGTTGGTTTTGAACGTCATCTCATGATGTTGTAAAAGAGAAAAATGGATGGATTTGATACTTTCTTTTTTTCATTTTCTTTCTTATTCTTACTGGAATATTGTATTGCATTATATTGATACAGGGGAATAAAGCACAAGTTGCAAGCAAAGCCATGCACATAATAACCAACTAACCTCCAAAGCCTGTGCATGTTTTTTTTTTCGCCTGGTTTGTATGTGAACAATTCTTTGTAGGCTTCAAATCCCAGTAGTAATGGGTTCACACACTTTTGATGATATATAAAACCATAGCGTCTGCCTATTAACTGCTAATTTGCTTGGCAATTACCTTGATGCAAATACTCATCCTGTTTCTTGGAATCTGACACCCAGGGACAGGTACCTACTCATAGTATAGCGATACAAAAGAAGGATAGATTACACACTTGATTAATAGACAATGTCAATGCTTGGATAGGATATGACGTGCGCACAATGTCACGGGATAGTGCCTTCGCTTGGGAAACCCTGACCAATCTCGCGGGCTCACGTTGTCTAGAGGTAGGTAGTAGATGAGATATGATAGCGAAAGGAGCCATTGATTTTCGGAGCCGAGACGGGCAATAGTGTGTTTCCTGAAGCCTGTCCATGCCCAACATCTTGTATGTCATGTATAAGATTTACAGAGAAAATATAATGAAAATATTCATAATACTAAATCTCCACCCCCAAAGGCTATGACACGTACCCGGAAGCTTTGATATCTTGTTAAATTTTTTTTAAAATTTTTTGGGTTTTTTCCCATTGTTGCATCGCCCCGTACAGCCTGCTGTTACATTCGCCGCGTTTATCAGCCCCTACG
Organism: Bretziella fagacearum; assembly: GCA_002018255.1. Lineage (NCBI taxonomy): Eukaryota > Fungi > Ascomycota > Sordariomycetes > Microascales > Ceratocystidaceae > Bretziella > Bretziella fagacearum. Next base: position 16,784 of record MKGJ01000057.1, on the reverse strand, counting down.
ACGCCGAGGGGATGGTGAATATTAATCGCAAGGACCACCAGCTGACTAGTTGCCCCCAAACTAACGGAGCGAAAGAAAGCCTTGCAACATCCGCCACTCAACGGTCTCCCCAAAGGGGGAACAGCTTGCAAGGAAACCACGCAGATAACTAACTACCTTTGGCCGTCAGTCAGAGCAAAACCCGGCAATTCGTCACGGGGATAGGGTTTGAGGAATGTTGGGCAAAAAATATGACATGGTTCGATAAGAGAGGGATATCGTTTAGTAGTAGTATCTTTTAGCACGGAGAGGAGGAGGGGGTTTGTTTGATCGGTAGCGGACAGTATATATTAGAGGTTTCTGACTGCTATAGACATGACGGTTATTGTAACAAGGAGTATGGAATCGCTAATATTATCACGATCAAATCGGCCATGGTGATAATGATGGACAAGATATGGCACATTTTTTATAACACTTTAGGATACTTTTTGAGGAGNGGGGGGGGGGGGGGGTTACGGAGGGAAACTTTATTGTCTTGTTGGTCTTTGTGAACCAAATTGTGATTCACAGGTCGGAGTTAGTGACAGACAGACAAAGATAATACAATACCCTAAGATATGTGACAAATACTTGGTGAGCCTCCCCCCCCCTTCCCCTTCCTCTTCCCCTCGCATAAAGTACCATGATCGGATGTCATTGGCTGGAAAATAGCGGAGTTAACGGAATAATGGATAAGTTGGTAGCGAAGGGGGAATGTATTCTGACCTCCAACAACATCATGTGATTGTAGTATCATAGGACGATGTACGTTGTATTTGGACGATAAAAAGTACACATTTCCGACTCTGTGGAGAGTTACTTTGACAGAAATCAAACAATTTGTTTTGAGAGAGTGACGTCGTTCCTGGCATCCGTGCATCTGCGAGCAATCACCATGTCCGAAAATCCGGCTTATGGTCCCGGGGATAATGGGATGGGAGGTTTGGGTTAGGAAACACAATCTTGATTGTTACGAGGTGTGAAACCAATAAAAAAAAATAAAAAAACAAAGAATCATTTCATTACAAAGAAAAAAATAAAAATAAAAAACAACAACAGAAAAAAAAAAAAAATAAAAAAAATAAAAAAATTAAAAAAAAAAAAATAAAATAAAAAATAAAAAAAAAAATAAAAAATAAAATAAAAAATAAAATAAAAATAAAAAAATAAAATAAAAAATTAAAAAAAATAAATAAAAAAATAAAAAATAAAAAATAAAAAATAAAAAATAAAAAATAAAATAAAAAAATAAAAAAATAAAAAGCTTGCATCATTGGTTGAAATTGATTTTCGCTTCTTCATCACCAACGCTCGGTAATTCCGGTAATGGTATAGAAATATTCCTTTTTTTGTTGATATCAATATCGGCTTAATGTTTAATCATACCATCTTCTGTTCAAAAGCAATCATCCCATGACAGAACCACACTAGTCATCAATATCATTGACATTGCCGTCAAAGGGTTAATGCACTAGCGAATTCGAGCCGGTCACTTTATCCTATCTAGGTTGACCACCACTACCACTACCACTGCCACTACCATCAACTTCATCTGTGTTGACACTCATTGAATCCACACAGACAAAAGCCCATCCGTCCAACGTCAATGCCGCTCCCCTGCCTGATTTACCCATTCAGCACCAGAACAGATGAGATGATTTGCCCTCTGCACATATCTAATCTTTGTCCTTGACGCAGCGCATCGCCCAAGTCTGGACAAGAACCCAGTGCCAGTGTCGCTGGTTACCTATGGCTAAGGAGGGGTCGGCAAGCCTTGTCATAGGCTTAGGGGGGGGGACTTTGAGGGGGGCCAGAGCCCAAATGACTGAACGTCAAGATGAGGGATGGAAAACAATCAATTTCATTTTGCTATCGGCCGAAGCGGCGCTAGGCTTTCAAGTATCTTATCTTGGCCAAAGCTTTAATGTTTCTTTATTGCCCTCATTGACCCTTATGTATGGACACTGAAGACAGAGAGGAGTGGCAAAAGCAAATATAGACTAGGCTATGCATCTTCTTTGCCCCCATGTTCATTATCATGCTCTGATGTCACTAATGAGTTCATCAAGCTTGCTTGGGGAGGCTATCAAGGCACAGACTTGCCGCATACGAGCTTCTATTGGCTATCAAGTTCTATTTTGTCAATAATTGGGCTTCTCAATATTTTTCATCTCTATTTACTAAGCTGCATCATACACAACCCGGAGGATTGAAAACTCGCACCTGCGGCTGATGGAATCTTTGGTGACATGCCCCGAAATCGTCCAAACGTTGTTCTCCATTTCTCCAGGGTCATCTCCGTGATTTTATCATCTCTCAGGGGGGGACGTCTGCGTAAAGCATAAAGCGCGCGTCGACGGGCGTCAAATTGCTGCATCACACAAATCTAACAAGCTCGCTACTGAAACAGAAGATCATCACATCGGGCCGCGGGCGTTTCGTGCAAGCACTCAAGACACGCATAAACCAAGCCCGTCTTTTCATGTTCTCTCCATTCCCTCCACCAACATTCAACTTCAATCAACCAATATAATCTTGTTACCTATGCGGTAAGTCTATGGCCAAGTCAGTAGCGGGTGGGTTACCTGCAAGGAGGAGACAAAGCAAACAAAACAATATCCACTCGGCAACGGGAGGGATCCTTTTTCTTTTCTTTGTCCTTGGACTCACAATTGTGGTTTAGCATGCCATGCTAGGAAAAGGAGCCCTGGACTTTTCCAGGCCAGGATCCTGGCTTTGGAGTTGCACTTGGTGCGAGTTAGGCCTAGCTGAGTACGAAGGGGGAATTCAAGGCCCCATTCCAGACGAAGGGGGGGGGATCCCTTTGCTCAAATAAGGAGTTAATTTAGAAAATATTTGGGATTTGTCAATGAAAGTTTGACATGAGGTATTAAGTTATTGGTGATAATACTACATTGCAGTGTTAGGGTTATACATTAGGCATTGGCCCATCTTCACAATGGTGAATGCCACGAGGATCATGATCCATCAATGTGTGTTTTGCCTTTATAAGGCAACAAGTAGTCAAGACTTTACATAGCGAGTACATGATGCCAACTTCTACATCTCGCCTCAGCTGCTCCTGCTTAGCCGCCCCGCATACATACATAGGGCTCCTCCGTCCATGCGGTACATGATATGAAGCACGCTAGAATATGCAGCATGCGCATAGTGCGCAGACCCGAGCCATAGAAATGATGAAAGCGGAAGACCAGATGTGGTATACGCGACGTTCAAGATCAATATTGTTCTGCAAGGTCCTGCTGCAATGCAGTAGAGTTGTGCAAGAATGAATGTACTATGCCTTCCAGACATGTAGGTACCAATATCCAATAAGGAAATACCATGGACTTCATCTACTGACTTGTCCGCAAAACCGCACCATCAACGTAGTACAACTGTCCCCGTGCCCCTCGTCATCATATTCTAGCCATTTCCTCTCATTTACATTCCCTTTAAAAGTAGATCCCGCGGACTATCGGTTCCATCAGCGGCCCGAGGGAGACTGGTCCGCCATTGATTATCTAACTGATGGGGACAGAACTGGAATGTCCCCCCTTGTTGGGAACAAACTTTGATTTTAGAGGTTGTTATAACTAGGGATGAAGTCATTTCAAGGACATACTGGAATATGGGGAGTCATCTTAGAGGTCTTACTGAAACAGTGAAATTGCGAACTGAGGTTTTAGGGATAGATGCCCTTTATTCGAATTGGCGATGATGGTAAAAGTTTTTTGGAGGATACCAAATATTGTCATCTGGTTTGTGAAACATAAGGAAAAGTATAAATTGATATATTAATGACTGCCATAAAACACTATTGGATCTATACTGCACATTACTCGGCAAACTTTGTCTATTTTTGACCTCAAAGCTTGATAGTAATGTTAAAGTGATCCAATGTCAAGGCCACAGCGGACACTGTCCCAGTGTACACAACTAAAACACCCATTGCTGCCGCGGGACTCACATCCAAGGTCGGCAGCGTCATGTTCACCAAGCCGGTCAACAGATTCGCTAGTAGGAATATCACCAAACCATTCCGGTTGATTGCCCGATACAATCGACTAGTAGCCATGTCATGTATCTCCTTTTCCAACCGAGGATCACCTGCAGTGTTGTGTGCCCGAGGGAAGAAGAAAGTTTCAACGAGACAACAGGCCATGATTTGGGCAGCGTTGAAGGCAGCAGTCCAGAGGACATAAGGGAGGTTGGCCAGGCGGCGGGAGACGGTGAGACCAAAACAGTAGTAGTTTGTGGTGAACAAGTAGAGAAGAGCCCAAATGCTGGACCACGCAAACATGAGCTTGAGGAGGGAGTTGCGCTGAGTTGCGGGGGTCGAAGGGGCGCGGATGTTTAGGTGACGGGGAAGCACCCACATTCCCATATCCTGACCGGCGAGGAAGATGGAAAGGTATCCCAGGAAGGAGAAGAGACCCTCACGATTCTTGGAGATAATATCCACACGGTCCCCCATGATGATGTAGTTTTGAAGGGGCGTGAACGAAAGAGCTAACTGGTAGATACCAGAGATCAACATTGCTTGACCGGCAAACGACGGGATGACCTTGTACGCCGTAGTACTCGCAGCAACGAAGGGGGGCAAAAGACCCAGCGTGAAGAAGAAGTTCCAGTGGACACCATACTCAGTCGTGTGCTCGGCATACTCAAGACCCTTGACACTGAGCATCCGGATGACACCGAGAACAAGAAGCGGAAGCGAGTGACGGAGAGAAGAGAGAAGGCGGGTTACCGCACTGGTCTGTTTACCAGCGGCGCGATCCTTAAGGATAGGGCGGGCACCGACGACACCAGCAGAGAAGACAAATGAGCCGACGCCGAGGTCCATAAGAGAGGTACCCCAAGTTTCAACCTTGGCAAAACGCCGGGGAAAGATGCGGAAGTCGACAGCGAGGATGGCAATCGTAGTCATGACCATCATGGATCCACGGTATGTGGTCAAGAAGGGCTTGAGACCAAGACCATGTGAGTCCTTGCGTGGAGTCTCATTTTTGGCGGCTTTCTTGCCAAGGGTGACAGCGGATGGCCGACGGTCTTTTTGGTTGGCGGAGGTGGATCGGGGGAGGAAGAAGAGAACGACTATGGGGATGATGATGGCGAGGTTGAGGAAGAGGGATTGGTCTGCGTAAAGAGTGACGGAAAGGAGGAGAGTGCCAACATTGATCATGTAGTCGGCAAGTGCTGGGATGATGCCGTAGGGTTGAAAGAAGGCTTGACGAGATTGAAGCGCGGCCCAGAGAGCACCAGAGAGCTGGTAATGGTTGTTAGTCAGATGAGTTTCATAATTGACCGACCTGTGTGTGTGTGTGTGTGTGTGTGTGTGTGTGTGTGTGTGTGCTATGCTATAAAAAGAACTGGAGACTAGCAGAGGACAAAGAATCGGGTTCATAGACGCCCATAATTCAGCGGTTCTCAGCCCCAGTACCATTTATGTGTCTGTCGCTAACCCAGTTTAAGAATAGCACATGTGACATGATGACGATTATTCTTACAGGTGATGCTGAAATGACCATGTTTATATCACCGATGGAACTCCCCGTGAGATTGGACACAAAGCTTTCTTTCAGCAGTTTGTAGTTTAATCCCTTAGCGGCTTCATCAACTGCGGCCTTCATTGCTGCAGCCTCGGCTTCTTGAGAGAGATGAATGGCCTCATTGGGGATAGCGTCAGGTGAAGATGCCATATTGAGAACTTGGGGATAATATGGTTGTTTGTTGTAGTGAAATTGACTGGGAGTGAAGGGCGGAAATGCCGGCGAAATGTATCCAAGACGAAATGAATGAAGTGCAAAAAAAAAAGGAAAGACAACTACTCCAAAGAATCATGATAATCCGCCTCAGCCAGTATTCAAAGACAAAGGAGTTCTCATGATATCATATCAGCGAGTGAGGGTTGACAACTTGTCATTCAACCATTGATTGACGACACTATGGCCTATAGAGCTGCTTTGCACTTGGGGGCCCCCCCCAGTTAAGGAAATAAACTCTTATCTTATCATTATAGCGCGCTGCGCCACAAAACGTAAAAATATGGGGAACCTAATTGTGGCGTCGTATTTATACGACGCCACACTCAGGATAAGAGGAGGAGGAGGAGGAGGAGGAGGAGCAGGAGGAGGAGGGGACTAATACTAAAACAGCCAAGAGTCACAGAACAAAGAAAAGTCCTGTTGCCATTGGATTATCACCGGAACCCCCAGGTGATTGTGCCCGACGGACAATCGGGGGACGGCTGAAGAGGTGAAAGGGACATAACCGAAGTTGGGAATTATCCTTTCTTTAAACTAAAGAAACTTTTATATAAAGTTGTTCGGCCATCTGTGAGATTCACCTTATGAGGTGAATGGACCAGAGTAATTGTCTAGAATACGCATGATAATCACTTTACACCGAAGTAAGGGACGGCAGACCGACCCCTTTCACTCCTGGAAAAGAAAATCCCATGAGATTGTGTCTCCCTATCTCATCACATTCAGAACCTACCGTGCGCTGTTTGTCCCGTTCGTAAACATGACATGTACTGTTATGAGCACACTGAATTGATCTACTAGTAGGCAGACTTTTCGTACTATGCAGAGTGAAATGACAAGACATCAAGCTGACCTCATTACACACATGCATATGATCTAAGCGAGCAGTCAGATGATGTCGCGTTTGTCTGAGCGAAGCTTGACACATTCTTTGATACGGACGAAACAAAGATCTGAGACTGAGGACTTGGCTGAACGCAGTATTTTGGATTTCATTGACATGAAAATTGAGAAAACAAAAAGCATGGAACTAGCCAGAGGTGAGCTCATCTCTTTGACGAAGGATATTTTATGGCTCATATAATCTCTGCCTAAACTTTCTACAGACAGATAAATTACCAGTGGCCAATATAAACCCTGAATCAACTGTTTGATTAGTCTTTCTTTGATATAAGTTGCGCAGTCATTTCCCAAAAAGAACTAGCATAAGAGTTCCTTGATACAAGCCTACGGGCGGATTTGAGAGGCCGGAAATTCAAAAGCAAGGCCGCGGAATAGCGGTACAGGCTAATGAGTAAAATAAAGAAGCCGAAATACTCTGATTAGGAATTTTCCTTGGAAATTGTTTTGCGAGGGAACGTTGAAGACTGAAAATTGAGGTGGGATGCTTTAGGCGGGATTGGTGGTACAAGCGACAAGGGTTACTTTCTTTGTTTGATATTAGCATATTAGGGTCTACTGTAACATGATTGCAATTATAACGAGGCACAGAGTCACATAGAAAGTTGCCAACTGGACCATCAAAACGGACACATGTACTAATCTTGGAGTCACCGCTATCTTTAAAACAATATAATTCTTTCAAAGCTCGACACCGCCCCAATGGTAAGGATTCCCACCTCCCCCCAAAGGTGTGTCTCCACAACGGGAAAAGACCGACCAACCACACACTCAGGATTCTCAAACAAAGAAATACAAAAATACAAAAATTGAAAAATTGAAAAAGTGTTTGCATATTTCTTTGAGGTCTTGTCGATTAAGGATAGCCCTCTCTAAAAAGCCATACACTAAAGTAACTGAATAAAGAAAATACGGCCGTGGCCGCTGCCCCGAGGGCAGAAAAGGTAGAATAAGTCAGACAGCATGAGGTGTCTTTGATGCTATAATTGTACATGTATGTACTTACATATTCATTACACGGCCATATCCAACGCTAAAGTGACAACTTGTAGTATTAGGAATCGCCCGCCTTTGCTGTGCGGTTATCAAGTTATCTTTGTAGCCGAGCTTAGTCACGCTTAGTTACCGGGACATGGGGTTGGCTACAAAGTACTTGAGTTGTTGTCTCATGTCGTTTGTCTTTGATGGGCTAGTTTCTCAAGTGCGTGCGATATCTCTGCCATGCACGAGTTGTTTCTCCTCCGTCAAAGGGAAGGGGACATCAGTAAAGGTGAACTTGCTTGCCTGTTTGGAGGAAATGGGCGTGCGAAGTGACAGATGGGAAAGAAAGTCTTATATCAGACGTAAGTCGCCGTTCCTTTTTGTTTGGTTGAATGTTTTCAGGATATCATCGTTTTCTCATCATCTACCAGCATTCAGAATCTAATTTCATTATTGACGTTGTCTTCCACTCTTCTTACCATCTTTAAAACTTTCATCTTCGAAATTTCCTACTTTCTATCCATCTTTGCAATGGCATCTACTATGACTAGACCAACTCGCACCACGCGGACCTTTGTGCCTGCTTCTCAACCTCCGAAAACTAAACCAATCCTATCACGTCGCCCTTCACTTCAAGTCAAGACCAGCAGCCTCCGAAACCCCCTTCCCTCTTCCCGGCCCATCACAGCCATCACCAAACACCGTACCCCCGACAAAACCCCTCACACCCACCGGGCCCCCTCCTTTCCTCATCTCCTCGCCAGTCGTCTTGCCGCTGGCAGTCCCACAGTCGAGTCCCCATCCATCCACGACAACATCTGGCGCCTCCAGGAACGCCTTCGGGAAATGGGTCCTATCTACCTCTATAGCGACTGCATGCCCGCCGACCTTTTTGTTTCCGCCGTCCCACTCGATGCTTTATCCCCCAGTACTGACTCGGTTAGTTCAACATCTGCCCCTTCATCTTCTTCAACATCCTCGCCACTGCGCCGGCCAAGAACCCGTGCTGCCGCCACTGTAAACATCCGCGCTCGCATCTACCCATCCAACGGCTCACCCTCCAAACTTGTTCGCCGTGACTTCAAACTCTCAGAAGTCCGCAGTACCATCCCCGAAGCCCGCCGGCTTCCTAGCTCACCTCTGGTCGTTGCGCCATCACCTGTCGCCGAGACATCATTGGCACGGAAGACGTTGCTTGAACTTGGGATCTCGGGTCCGGTAGTAGGCCCGAGGTCTGTGGTTGGTTCGGGGCCTCAATCGTTGTTGTCGCCGTTTGCATATCGGCCGCCCGGGGTACATGGTCAGGGGCAGAATGGGGATGTGCCGCCCATGTCGCCGTTTCCGGTGGATCCATTGATTGGATTCGAGAGACGGAAATCGGTGGCGTCGTTGCTTGTGGCTGCTACGAACACACCCATTGAGCCAAAGACGCAGAGCTTCTCTCCTGAAATGGCCTCTAGGGGTCTTCCTATGCGTATGTTTTCCCCTATCCTATCCAAGTGATTTATGGCTAACATTTGTAAACCTTTAGATCTTGAATATGCCCGTGCGTACCTTCCGGTGCTTGCTGCCCTTATGCTCTCGGGTCATGTCGGCGAGAAGGACAGAATCGAGCTCTCTCTCCCGTATCCCGAGGCATGGGAAGCCACTGTGACATATATCTACACCGGACGGCCAAGTATCAACCAAAAGATCCGGGCAAATGCTCGGTATCTCGGTGGCAAGATTTAGAATTCAAGTATACATACCTATGAGTACATACAGAGAGATGTACAGCGGATGAGAAGGGAAATATTAGTTACTGGGGTTGTTTTGGTTTCCTTGGGTAGTAGTGTCTAGATAAGGGCATATTGTAATATGGATATAACATTGGTTCTACATAATACAAACCAAAAAACTCCGAGTTACTCTCACAAATAATCCATTCGGAAGTCAAGTTACCGGTGCCATGTCACTCCTAATACGGGGAGGCTCGGTCCCTTATTCGGTTCCCATGCATATTGACATCTATTCCAGAAGATGTCGTCCCCCCATGACACACCTCGAAACCTTGAAACCGCAGATGACATCAAGGGATATCAAGGACACAACCCTGGAACATCCCTTTGACATTCCGATCAAAGTATTTCCTAGCCTAGATCTACGAGAATCCCCTCTTTAGCAACCAAAGTCCAAGCTTCCGATCCCGCTCCCTTAACCCCCCAAAACTGTTATACCCAGTCCCTTCACCAACCTAAATCAAACCGTCACTTAATCTCTCCTTCCTCCCCAAGTCTAATTGCCACAGACACTCCAATCCGAGACGTCAAATCGTCATCAGCTAGTTTCTCTCTATATAATTTACAAACATTGACCTCTTCCAACAATGCCAACCACCGAGCTGTTGAACAATGAAACTGTCTTGTACAGGGGAAAAACTAGCATGTCTTGTAAGTGACACTGTTTAATGTTTTTTTTTTTTTTTTTTCTCTTGTCAACGGGTAGAGGACTGTATATTATATCAAACCATGGCGGATCGACAAAAGGAAGGCTGGGAGAAGGGTAATGGAACCTGATATAAGATAAACCAAAGAGTATCGCTTTTGAAACCAACCAAGAGAATGATGATAATCCTCACTTAGCACACACGTCAATTCTTTTTTTAAAAAAAAAGATCTATCTAAAAAGGTCTAATACAGGTGTCATCCCCATCATCTTAGGGGGGGCAACTATCCGTCAAGAAGAAGAATAATGAATGTCTTTTCGTTGGTGTCCTGATAAACAGACAGAACGACATTGATCATTAATTTAAGATGAAAAACCATATGATGGGAAGAAACAATGATTGGAACAACCCAAAAGGTATCCCCCCTACATAAAACATCCCACCAGTAACTCAATCACGGTTTCCACTCCGGGCATCCATTGAAGGGATATTATTCATATCCCAGTATCCACTTGTGACAGCAAACACAACCGGCTTTTTTAACCCGGACCCTTTGGTAATAACGGAGACTCTACACACCAAAGGTAGAGCCCCATAAAAAGGCCTGATATATCAATAGGACGCTAGCGTAAGAGTGAGAATGGTCGAGAATAGAAGAGATGATTCGCAGAGATATGGGTTTGACAAACCAAAGTAACTTTCTTGATGGTAAAGCGCGGAGATAAAACAGGAAGTAGGCAAAGACAAGATAGGACCAGATTAACTTTCAGTATAGGAAAGCCAAATAAACACACTGTACAAGACCAGAAGATCAGGAACCAATGGTCTAGGAACAGACACCGTTCTCTTTTGTAGGAGAAACAAGAACAAACCAAAATGTGCCAACTACACTTGGGACTAAGTATAGTCACTGAGAAATATAAAAGACACGAAATCCAACCAGAGATGGGAACCCAAGACAACAAAAAAAAAAAAAAAAGACAAAAGACAAAACAAGAAACAAAACAAAAAATAAACGACAGAGTGCTTTCAGTCAGAGCACGCGAGTTACCGCCCAAACAAAATAGTAATAGAAAAAAAAAAAAAACCCCCCCTCCCCCGAACCAAGGCCTGTAAGAACAAGTCTTTCAAAGAACAAACGACCTGAACAATAAAAGATAGTAAAGCAGTAATAAAAAAAAGATTGGAGAAAAACGCCAGCTGAGGGGGCATAAGTGAGAAAAAAAAAAAAAAATCAGGTGATAAAAACAAAGATGCTGATGAGAGGAGAAAAGACAAAACAAGTCATGAAGCAGGCCCAAAGTAAGAAACGAGTGAATAAAGAAAAGATGACCCATTTCCCCCGAATAATTGGACAGAGAAAAGAATAAAGAATAAAAAAAGAATAAAAAACAGGACGAGAGGACGATATTTCAAACAAATGCAAACAAGATATATGCCTTGCCCTGAATAAAATCGGATGGCTATGTGTAAAAACTCCGGAACCCAAAACAGAGTATGGAAAATAAAAATAAAAATGAATGAAGCAACGAAAGTCCAGAAAGAAAATAAACGCTAAATAGTGCTTGGTCATAAGAAGCAGACCACTTGAACTACTATCAGCTCCTAAAAAGCGAACTGGTAGCCGTGTAGTCTGGCATCGTTGGGTCGTAAAAGAGGCAGTTATTATAGTAGTGAGGAATCCCCCCCCCCTCAAAAAGAAATAAATGACATTAGTAATAATGCTAAAGAATGATGCAAAAAAAAAAAAAAGTGTAAGAATGAGTTTAGAAAGAAACATTGGTCATGAAGATTATGCGAGATTATGCAAGCTTATCATGGCCACAGGAGTTGGTCACACTTCTAGCGACGGCTCATCTTGAACAGGCGGGTGCGGATCCACAGGATAAATGCCGTCCAAGTAGACTGCGTACGTCTTTTGGCCGTTTGCATGCGGCGGGGCGTGGGAATAGGCGCATCGGACTCGGCATCTGTAGTTGGCTCGGCCCCAGGAGTAGCATCGTCATAGCTATTGGCGGCAAAGGCAAGGTTGGACGGCCGCTCAGCGTCAATGCTACCGCTAGTGTTGCGACGGGGACCAGCAGCGCTGGGAGACGCCGGTCCAAACTCATAACTGTTGCGCCCGGAGCCAGCAGTTGATGCCGACTTCTTGAGCTGGGCCTGGGCCTTTTCAAACTTTACGGCTTCCTTGGTGGCTTCCTTGGCCTCTTTGGCCAGTTGCTCGCGCGCATACTTTTCATCCTTTTGGCGCTGCTTCTCTTCAAAGCGACGACGCGCTTCACGAACAGTCTCACGCTGCGTGAAGGTGTTAACTTCAGAGCGAGAGCGCAGACGGAAGGTCATGTCTAAAGATGAGCGCTTGGGGGACATTTGCGAACCACCGCCAGTCGCAGACATCTTGAGAGGGCTGACGGGCGAGTCCAGGTGGGAGGAGAGCGGAACCTCGGAGCGACTGCAAGTGATGATCGAATGGGGGATGCGCGAGCCGTGGTAGGTGAGCGGCGCATGGTCTAGAGAGGCGCGCGCGCCAACAGAAGATGAACGGAAAGCCAGTCCCGAAGAGTAGTAGGCTTCATTATCAGTCTCAGCGATAGTAGGCGAGTAGTCGCGGAGAGAAGGGGAACGCTCCGGTGCTGGGGTGGTGACAAATAGTGGCGGTGAAGATGTGCGCGGAGTCTGCTGAAAAGGATGAACGAATGGACGCTGACCAGAGCCATTAGTGCCGGCGCTGGTGTGTGAAGGACAAGAGATGTTGCGGTGGTGTACGGAGTAACTCGTGGAGCGAGGCGCTGCAAAACAAGAGCCACTACCATAAGAGGTTCTTGACATTCCATAAGTGTGATCAAAAGTCTCAGTATGACCGGTGTCATACTTGGTTTCGCGGTTCATGGTCGAGGAAGCAGTGGCGGCAATGGCGCCAGAATCCTGTATGTCGATGCTGTTGTTGCGCGCAGTACCGGAGCCCCAGCCGTGGTTTTCGTAGTGGATTTGGTCTTCCCAGCTGCGGTCGAGTTCAAAAGAGGTAGCTTTTTCTGAGTGAGAATTTCTCTTCATGATTGGTCTTCCGCTGCTGCGACTGCTGCGGTGCCGGTTTATTCTGTTCTGGACGGCGGTAGCCATTTTGAAAGCGAAATAAAGAGAGGAGAGGAGGTGGATGAGAAAAAGGATGGAGTAAACAACGATAACCAACAGTATCAGGTAGTGAAGGACCTTGAATTATAAGAGTTGGCAGGACGACTGCTCAACAAATAAGTAAATGGTGGTTATGCGTTGGTATTTTTAAATAATTAAAAATTAAAAATAAAATAAAAATCAGTTGTCGAGAAAGAGATAATGACAAGCGAAAATCAAATCCCAAAAAGCGACAAACCCCCCCCCCCAATTCAAGTATGAGCACAAGAGTATATGTAGTACCTTGCTCTTTGTAGTATCAGGGCGAACAGAGAAAAGCCAAGGTTGTATATGAGAAAAAGCGCAGGCAGGGACCGGTGCTTTATGGCTTGCGAGTTGTTGGTTTTATTATCGCTGTGGGTAGTTTTCGAAGGGAAATTCGGGCGGGGGTATACAATAGTAGGAGATTCTGGTTTCAAGATAGGTACAACTAGAAAAGCTCTCAAGAAACAAAAGTAAAAAATCAGGTAAATGATGAAGAAGCTCGGACTTTGGAAATGTAATTTCAAAGAATAGAGAAGAATAGATAAAAGATATGTTTTTTTTTTTTAAAAAAAAAAAAGATTTAAAAAAAAAAGTAAGACTTTTAAGAATGAGGTTTTTGAAGAGATGAAAAGATATAAAAATAAGATATAAGCCTCAGATGAATAACAAAGTCTTATTAGGCAGTAAGGAATACAAGAGGCAGTGTCAAGAAGAGAGAGAGACTTTCAGATGGTTTGGGTTGTTGAATGTGAGATAAGGCGGATTTAGAGGGAGGAGAAAAATAGAAAAAGGCGCAGCCGGTGCCTTTTCTTTATTTTTCTTTTTTCGGCTGATGTGTCGTTGCTCTCGGTAAACAGAGCAGAAGATCAAAAGGCCGTAACTGAAGGAGGTGGTTTTGAGTATCAGCACTGCCCAACTTGGCAAAAAGGCAAGTAAAAAAAAATAAAAATAAAAATAAAAATAAAAATAAAAATACGGAGAGTATCTGGTTGGTGGGTTGACTGGTTGCTGATTGTCAAAA
>MKGJ01000056.1:40605-65939 GCA_002018255.1 Bretziella fagacearum | reverse complement strand
CCTCCCCCCAAAAAGAAACAAGGGAAAAAATGAAGATATTTAAATTTTTTTTCCTCGATAATAGCTGGGATTCAACGTATAAATCATTTCTCTGTCAGGCACGAGTAGTTCTGTATTCCCACCCGGTCCTAGATTATCATCCCCAACTCGTGAGATATCGTAAAGAGGAAAAAGAAAAGAAAAAAAGGTATAGAGAAATAAATCAGCGTGAAGATCCTGACGCCGTGGCTTGACCTCCAGGAAGATTACTGGCTTGTGATTGAGCATCGAGACCGGCCATGATACTATCCAGATTCTCGACATTATTGAGCATCTCTATATCAAGAAGTTGAGTCCAGTCTTTACCAGGAGACCAATTCTCTGCGAGGCACTGTCTGAGGAGCGGAGAAAGATCGGCTCGGTCAAGCTGTGACGTCACACTTCCTTGATGCTGACGGATAGCATCGCTTTCAAAAGAACGTCCAAACTCGGCCAAAGCAGCATCGATGTCGTTCATAGAGGCTTCGACGGGCCTTCCGTTGGGCGTAAACAGCCTTTTCGCTGACCCATGAATGCCCTTGTTAATACGTGGACTACGGCGGAGAGTTGGGCTTTCGGGCATGCGAAGCTGAGTGATGATGGAGCCGCGAGGGGTACGAGAGGGCGTTTGAGGAGGGTTGTTCTCGCTGGCCTGACCCCGTTCAGACCGTATAGACCGAGAAACGCTTCGAGTAATGGGCCTATGGCTCGGAGTAGGGCGTGAAGGGGTTTTGAAGTCTGGAGCTTGATTGGTTTGCGGAGGGGTCGAGGGTCTAGGAGCAGATACACGCAGAGGACTCCGGAAAATAGCATCAAACTCATCATGGGGTGTGTCGTTACGAGCGGGAATCACTAGTGCAACTTCATCATTGACATCATCACCATACCGACTATCCTTCTCGGGGGACGGTTCTGCTGATGTTTGACCGCCTTGAGCCGGGGACTGAGATGCTTCTGACCGAGTCCCAGAGAGAGAAGGAAACAAAAGTCTCTTAGTGTTGGCGAGGGAACTGAAGTCTTCGGTTTCGGGAGTCGGTGCGGCGGGACTGAATCGGGACATTGTAGAATCGGGTACTGAAGGGGCATTGATGGGCTGAGACGTTGCGTCAAGTTCTGTTGCAATGTCTTCAGTCTTGATGTCCATATTCGAAGTATTGTTGTTGGCCGTCGGTAGACCAGATTTGCCCTCGGGAATCGGTGACATAAGGTTGATGGGATCGTCAGGGCCCGTCGTTGGCTGGTTCTCTGCAGCGATTGTAGATTGAGCGATAGGGGCCGCTTTGTGAAAAGCTGCAGATGAGATAGAGCTCGTCTTACGTCTTCTCACAGGAGCACGACCAGTACCCCTCTTTCTACGTTCCTGTCCAAGTCTGTGGGCGTCGTTCTCCCAACGATCCATGGGTCTCTGTTTATTGTTTTTACACAACCAGATCCCACATGCTAAGCATGTTTCGTTAGCATAATTAAGACTTAAAAGTCCGCTATTCATTGAAGAAAACTCACGGTTACAAAGGATATCATCCTTCCATTCGGACTTGACATCCTCGGGTCCCAGTGCCTTCTTCATCATTCGGTAACCAGTGACAGTTCCGTCCTCGTCACGAGTGGTGACTTCAATGGCAGTGACCCGACCCGGCTTATCCGAGTATTCATGATACACCGGTGTTCCATTAAACTCCTTGACAAAAATCTTGCGCCAGGTAGGAGTTTCAATGGCACCACAATTAAGACAAAATGGCGGCATCTCGCCGTTGTTAATGGCTTGCTCCAACTTATCCCTGATGGCCTCTTTGCGCACGTAATTCTTATTAGCACGAGAATTTGGCGGCGGAGATGTCGCGGCGCCTGCAGGAAGAGGATTTGATGCCATATCGCTAAGAGGGTGTGCGGCTTCCGAGAAAGATGTAGAATGGGAACTAGACACCGTAGTAACGGCCACCTTCTTTCTAGAGCGACGCTTGGGGGCATTCTTAACAGCAACAGAGGCGTCCTTGGTGATTTGATCAGGAGGAAGAGGCAACGGAACAGTGACATGTCGGGAGGGCCCGTTTTGAACCTGCTCAACACTTTGAACAATTTGAGAGTTGGGCTCTGGAAGAAAAAGAGGAGGCTGGGACACCTGGTCAGGTTGCTGATGAGAAGGCTCAACACTGTGACTCAGTTCTCTGGACTCCAGGGGCTGGGTTTCAGGAGGAGAAAAGCCAATAGGAGGCTTATCTATAGCCATATCTATGGGGGCATCAACTGTAGTTTCCATGTCCTGGGACTCTTCTGCCTGCAGTGCCTGAGCCTTAACATCGGCAATAGCTTGGTCCAAAGTCATGGCCATGATGGTTTCGTCACCACAGTCGAAAAGGGCCGTTTGATCAGAGTACCCAAAGTCTAGTTCGGAACTAGCGAGGACATCGGCAATCTGCTGTTGCGTGGCCAGATCAAGTTGCATATCCATAGCATCAATATTCATGCTATGTATATTTATATTCTGAGAACTAAACGAGTCATGTGATTGATGACGGATGTGCATACGGTGGTCGGTAAGATCAAGATCTAGAGGGCTTGGACCTTGAGAAGGTAAATCTGGAATTTGGTGATGTTGAGATCGTTGAGATTGTTGTTGTTGTTGTTGTTGTTGTTGAGATTGTTGTTGTTGTTGAGATTGTTGTTGTTGTTGAGATTGTTGTTGTTGTTGTTGTTGTTGTTGTTGTTGTTGTTGTTGTTGTTGAGATTGTTGCTGTTGCTGTTGCTGTTGCTGTTGCTGTTGCTGTTGTAGCTGATGTTGTTGCTGATGTTGTGGGGCAGCATGGGGGTGATATTGTTCATGCTGATGGTGAGAGTGATATATTGGTTCTTGGTGTTCATGCGGCGATTGAACTTGAGACATCCTATGAACTTGCGTGTTCATTTGGTTTGATGTAGTCTGGACTAGGTTTGACACAGGTACACCAGTGACTCGTTCTTGATCAAGTGGCATAGTGATCGGGGTCGGAGGTGCACTATCACCAGAGACCCGAGGGGGCCGAGGAGCGATAAGAACATGTCCAGGCATAGACTCAGAACATTGAAGAGTGCGACTTGGTTGCTGAGTAGGTGTTATGTAGCCGGTAGAACTATGGGGCACTAAGCGGGGCTCGACAGATGTAGGCACGGTCTCGTTGGGCGGCGGCGGATCAGTAAGGGGCCCCGCACGTGAGCGACGGAGCGAGGACACCTTCTTTTTGTCTTTAGCTTCAGTGTCCCTTCTCGGAGGTGGAGGTCCCGGCTCTCCATTCATTCTAAAGACATGTACGGGAACACTAACATCTCGACACATGACATTAAGAGAGGTATGGCGAGGTCTTGGGGTGGTCCGGTTATCGTCTTGTTCGTCATCAACACCGCCACTCATGAAACCAGAATCATTGACCGATATAGGCATGGGTGGTAGAACAGGACTGGACGGACCAGGACTAGAAGGACGAAGGAACTGTGCTGTTCTAGGCATGGGAGGCGAAGAGCCAAAATCTGGCGTGCTAGCTTCAGAAAATGGGGTCGCAACCGCAACTGCTGGGTCATTCGGTGAACGAGAATCATCGCGTTGGACTGTTTGCTCCTGATTCAAGGTTGACGTCCGTCGGAGAGCTCCTGATACTTTTGGTCTCTTTTCAGCAAAAGGAATTGGGGTCGGGGCACGGGGCATGTCTTGCATGTGCCCGGAAGCAGAGGACTCCATGTTAGCAATTGGCCTGAAACTCCTCAAAGACCCCGAGGTACTAGCAGCTACACGCAGAGACTCGGGCGCAGAAGCAAATGGAGTGTTGACGCTTTTGGTAACCGTGGTGGTGGTGGCGCGACGTTTGGCGGGCGGGTCATCATCAGTCCCATCTTCGTAACCTGAAGTATTGCCATTAGGCTCTGATGGAGAGGTTCCTTTTCTGGGCCGCCCCCGAGGTCTACCACTGGGTGCCCTTTTCCGCGATGAGCGGGAAGCAGGTCTTGAAGAAGGCGCATCGGACAGCGGAATAGTCTCGATGACTACTTTTTCCCGCATGATACCTTCTATAGGAGTAGCTAGTCGGGATCCTACATTCGAAGCAGAGTCTTGGTGGGCCATGACGGGAGCCATAGCGGGTGAAGAAGGCCGTGATTGTGATTTTGACTGAGCCCTGGGTTTTGACTGTGCCCCGTGGGGTTGGGTTTGTCTCGCCAGTTCAAGACTGAAAGCACGCGCTTGCTCAATAGGAGGAAGTTGCGAAATCTGCGCAGCCAGCTGCGGATTTGACTGAACCAACTTATTCCACTCGAGAGCCTGGTTGTGAGTAGGTGATTGGGCTTCTGGTTGGGGTCTAGGAGGAACTTGTCGAATAGGTTGGGGTGCTATGATTTGGAGCTGCTGATGTTGGGACTGTGGTGGTGGTTGTTGTTGTGGTTGTGATTGTACCCGTGGCGACTCGGAAAACTTCATCCTGATCTCCAAGGTCTTGTTGTTGCCCTTTGAAAACATAGCCATGATGTTTTTTGTAACAATACCCGCAACCATATTAGGTTCACCTGGGTCCGCCGCGGTCTTAAGGGTCGGTAATAATCTGGAGAGCATGCCATGACCGACGAGAGGAGCATCGGGCTCCGTAAAATCGTGTACATAAACGGCATAATCGACAGTGGCATTAGTGCTCATTACCGAGTTAATTAGTTCAGGGCTTCCATGAGCCACGGCTGTAAGACACCAGTTGATATCGACAATACCGACGATTGTCGTTTCGTCCAAGGGCAGTGATTGAATCGGAATAGGCTGCGGGAGGCGGGCTAAACACTTGGATTGCTCCAGCTTATCGAATGTATAATGTACTTTGACTATAGTGACATCAGTGTTAACATCTCTGATGACGAATTTCGACGTCATCACATGATGATCGATGGCTTTGAATATGCTCATCGTAAAGACTTTGTGAAAACACGTTGAACGGGAGACTGGGTATATATATAATCTTACGATTCATGTGCTCTGTCTGCACATTAGACATATCGCCCTCATTTCGGGGAGCTTGTGGAGCTGACATTTGCCAATTCGCAGCGGGAGACGTCATTGTAATGATACTGCCGCGGAGAGCGGCGTTCTGCAATGATGCCAAAAAGAGGTCGCCACGATGTTGATTTCAGGGGTGGTGGGTGGTGGTGGATGTGATGTAGTAAAATATCGCAATAGAGGTTCGAGAGCAAAATGTAGGTGAAGCAATGAGTTGTAGTCGGGAGAAGACTGCAGGTTGGCAGTACCGGACTTGAATAGGCGGATATTATGAATAAAGAGAGAGAGAGAGAGAGACAAAGGAAAAGAAAAACACAATAAGAAACAAATGTACGATGATGACAGAAGGCAAAAGAAATGTTGATGATTAGAAGGGAGATGTGCAAAATCACGGGGTAAAGAAGAATAGAAGAAAGAAGGAAAGTCTGAGAGTCGAAACCTCCATGAACTTGGAGGGGGGAGGAGAGCGAGATTGTGTGGGCAAGCACAGACACACGATTTTGTTCTGGGATGCTCTTTCTTTTATTCTTTTTTTTATTCTTTTTTTTTTTTATGACGATCGCAACACGAACGCGGACCGCGTAGTAGCAGCGCTTAAGCTAGTTGTAGTATTAGTGTTAGCAAAGACCAAAACTAACAGTCGGTAAATCAACCTGATAGGGTACTAGTGGAGCAGTTACAGGCGTGTCGGCCACTGAGCTAGCGCCCACACTGTGTCTTAGCGGTACCACGGACGTGTTTTGTAGGGGAGTGCATGCGCTAGGATCTTGTTAACTGACTGTGCAGGACATGATAATGTACTGTGGCCTTCCTAGCAAAAGAACCAAACATCCAATGCAACCAGAGTAGCAACGGAAGGCGATTCGCTCGTTGCTAACGCCCCCGGAGCCCCGCAGTGGATCCTGGCAACAGAAGTGCAAGGGACGGTCGCGGAATCACGTGCATGGAAAATGAACGACAATCGTCAGTTTAGGTTGGAAAGGGATATGGCGAAGGGGAATTTGTGAGCTTAAAAACTGCACAACCAACGGCTGGCTGGAATGAGGCATCATGCGGAAAAGTGTAGACCAATAATTTCCCAAAATGAGACATGATACTTACAGTTTCGGGTGATTCTCGGGTCTGGGAGGAAATGGTCACACAGGTGATGTGATAGACCAGAGCAAGAAGATAAGTCGGACAGGAGGCTGTGCTTGAATCTTTGATCTGGACTGATATGGGAAATCTGGAAATGGATGGTTAAGTACAGATGGAAGAATAGATGAATAATAAAGGGAAGAAATGAGATAAAACTGGTGGTTTCAAGGTGGGGTGGCCGTCTTCTTATAGTTTTGCCCTTGAGACTTTATACGGTCTCGGCATCTGACAACATTTGAAGTTTAGATTCACGGAAGTATATGGGAGCCTGTCTAGTTTAGTTCGGGAGGTTGCATTAAATCTATCCGTTGAGAATCAGAGACATTGAAGCTATTGATTAATTCCAAGATTTTCCAATCACGAACAATCTGACTAATGTTGTCATTGCTAGTTATCGAGAGCAGATTTCCCAGCCTCGTTTTTTTTTTTCTTAAACGAAGCCTTACAGGACGAAAATCAACATGCAGGGATTTAATCGCCTACATGATGTCATGAGTACCCGCATTCGACTACTAAAATTCGAAGGCAAATCTTTTTTGAAGCCGCCTATAAACATCGTGAACGTAGAATTTGGTGTTGCATTTCCAGATTCACACATATAGACAAAAAAAATCCAATAAATGACATTGGTTGTAAATAAAGTAGATAAAGGCTTGTATCTATTTTCACAGGTGCATCTTCATCTGCTACAAAACAAATAACTAAAAAAAAACATAATAAAGAGACCGTATTGTACAAAGAGCGTATGCAGTAGCCACTACACCGCTGGTAAATCTTCACAGGATCAACCATTACAGAAATCAACATGCCACTTCATCACTCCTCTCCCCTTTCTACAGCTTCGAAATCGGGATATCCTGAGCGGGAGCCTGGGTCTCACCCTCAGTCCCCTCCTGCTTCACTTTTCCGGCCGCCTGTTGTGCAGCCAGAGGGTCCACCACCGAGGTATCCTTCGATACGGTACCCTCAACCCATTGTGCGCGACCGTGTTTGTCGGCAGTCACAAAGCGTGAGGTAATCTCCTGTACTACGAGCTTGATGCCCTGTCTGCTGTTGCGAGATTTGACTACAGTCTTCTCGATTTCTTCAGGTGACAGATCGGTAGACTCAACCAGCTCGCGGATTTCCTTCTCAGTCGGAACACCAAACTTGCTATAAGGGTACTCACGGTAATCACGCTGAGCAATCAGCTGCATTTTCTCATCGGGAAGCAAAAAATAGTTTGCAGTCAGGTCCTCGCTGCTTTTCGCAATGTCCTCTAGAGAAGCAGGAGTCCACTTGGGGGACTCACCCTTATCTACAAGCAACTTGATGGCGCCCTCAGCAAAGTCGGGAGCAGCCATACACTTTATGGACATGGCATGCTCACGCTGGAAAGTCTCCGCAATTGACCAGCTCCTAGAGATGCGCATCTGGCGAAGCGCAATGTGAACCGACAAGGGAGAGCGCTCGTGCAGCGACTGCAAAGTGCTTTGAGCCCAGTCACGGGTGACTCCAGTCTCGGCTTCGAGAGCGGCGATGATGCCAGCGACGGTGTTGCGGCTGAAGCAGCGATCAATAGCAGTACGGAGCTCGCCAGACAGAACGAACTCGTCGTGGGGGAGACCGGTGGCGAATTCGTCGATAGTGCGTGAGATCAGGGAGAGGCGAGTCTCCATCTTGTCATAATCTCTGAAGCGGAGCTCAGCAAGGCGAGCCTCGAGCGAGTGGAGGAGGGTCGAGTCGACGAAATGGGTGGCAATACCGGAATAATAAGCGTTGACGCCCTTGAGACGCTCACTAGTAAGGGCAAGGTAGGTACCGATGGCACCGTTCATCCGGGGAAGAAAGAAAGATGCACCTACATCAGGGTAGAGACCAATCTTGGTCTCAGGCATGGCGAACAATGTGTTCTCGGTAGCAATACGCAGAGGCGCATGCATACTAAGACCAACACCGCCCCCCATCGTGATACCATCCATGAAAGCAACCAGAGGCTTCTGGTAGGTCGCAATATAGTGATCAAGCTGGTACTCGGTCGCAAAGAACTCACTAGCCCGTTTGACACCTTCTTCCCTATTTTGCTGAATTTCCTGAGCCAGAGTGACAATATCACCACCGGCGCAGAGCGCACGTCCGTTACCCTTTAGAACCACCACATTTGCCATGTCAGACTCTTCCCATTCCACCATACGGGGCATGATTTTTCTCAACATCGAACCATTGAGGGAGTTGAGAACAGATGGGCGGTTGAGCTCGATCGTCCGTAAACCGAAAATGCTGTTAAATATTACATCTTCGGGATCATCCTCCGGCTTGGGCTTGAAGGTTTTGAAAAGCGGCCAATTGAACTGTGCAGGTGGTATCATATTAGTCCTGTGTTACCATCATGATGCGCCAATTGCACATTCATACAAGAGCTTACCGTGCGAGTGTATGAAGCCGATTGTTGCTGATTGGTCATCTTGGCTGAGAGGGGCATAGCGCGAGAAACGGTATGTCTTGAAGATACAGCTGAGAAGCCGGCACGGCTAGTAAGAGTTCTAACCAACATTTGGAGAAAGTGGTAAAAGAATGAAACCCTATAGGAAATTCAATGCGCAAGCATCTGCGGACTGGCGGGCCTTTTAAGATACAAAAATAGAGAAGGAAGAAAAGCCGGCCAACAACAAAAAAAAAAAAAGAAAGTCGTCGGCTCCAAACACCTGAGATCACTAGAGGAGTTGTTGGGGATATCGGCTATCAAAATGTAGTTGGCTGCTCGGTATCTTTGGCACTGTATGCAGTCGTAATTGATCCGAGTGTTTGATACTGCGAGCGGCAAGCTGTGGTACCGAGGTGTGTGACCTGTGGTCTGTCGCTAACAGTGGGAGGTTTGGAATCCTCGACTTGAACGCTGACGCACGTCGTCGTCTGCAGGCCGTCATTAGATTTTGTTTTGGCTTGTGAGACGGTACTAAGCAAAATTCTTGCTGGGGTAAGTGGGCGATACCATGTTTACAAACTTATGGTCCATGTTCACCCAAAGGTTAAGAAGCTTCTTGGGTTGTACGACCCGCCTTGAGAGCTCTCACCGCCTACAATTTTCTGCCATGCAGCCGCGACAACCTCCATTCAGAAAGATCGCAGCCTTGTCCAGCCCATTTCAAGGTATAGAATAGTAGCTCAGCCTTCTCGCCATAATTACCCGCAACCACCTCACACATCTCTATACCAATAGCTCTTCAACTTCAGACAAAATGGCCGACACCAAGATTCAGTTAGTTCGATTCACAATCGTATTTCTCTCGAGAAGTTCTTACTAACACACACCTCACAGAGAGCTTCTTACCAAACCTCGTTCGGAGCTCACGTAAGTGACCAACTGCTACTACGTCAATCGACACTGATAATAACTTTTTCGAATTCTAACGACATTTTGTAGCGAGTACGAGATTGCCCAGCTTGAAGAGCACGAGTTTAGCGCCGGTCCCCTCTCGATTCTACAGACTGCTGTTCGCAGCCACACCCAAGTCCTGATTTCGATCCGCAACAACCGCAAGCTTCTGGCGCGTGTCAAGGCTTTCGACAGACATTGCAACATGGTTTTGGAGAATGTGAAGGAGATGTGGACGGAGACCCCCCGATTGGCTAATGGCAAAAAGGGCCGGCCTGTGAACAAGGATCGGTTCATTAGCAAGATGTATGGTGCCATATCACTACGGTGCTCGCTCTGCCGAAGCTTTCATGATTTTTTTTTTTAAACAAACATACAAGCCATACTAACATAACCTGTTTTCTAGGTTCCTTCGTGGTGATAGCGTCATCATGGTTCTTCTCAGTTAAATTTACGACCTGTCTTCCGATTCTTATACCCCCAAACACACCATACGATACCATCTACGTCTCCTCCTTTACGACTCTTGGGGTATGATGATGATGATGATGGAAAACTTGGAAGCCACATAGGGTTCCATATAATGCTGCTACTGACAGTGAGAGGGACTGGGAAATATATTTGGAGGAGCTTCGCTTTTAGGCTTTTAGTTGGGTTCAAAGTATGTATGGGATATTGGTGGGCCTTGTTTTACTTTACGTTCATGTTTGTCCATTTCTTTCTTTCTGTTCACATTCTGCTGTAATTAATTCCCAGGACACGCGAGTTTGCTTTTCTACCACATGGGCGTTGAAGATTTTTCATCATACCCGTTCCAAAATGGAGTCACGAGCTGAGAGCTTTTTAAAAACGGTGAACAAGTGCATATATAGTGGACATTTTGAAAATTTGAAAATTGCCTTGGAACTGTTAGATTTTGTTGGTTCAAGGTAACACACCTGCCAAGCCCAAGAAGAACCAGGCCAGACCCCAAGCACCGGGGTCGGGTACACGCTCATATCCATCGCCACCAACGTACACAGCACGGCCCAAGCCCGGCTTCATGCCCTTAGTGCCATCAGCACCCTTTCTAGAAGCAAGAGCAGCAGACTTCAAGTCACTGGAACCCAGAGTCTCGACAAATGGCTGAAGGGCATCAACAAAGGTACGATCACCACGACGGGCAGGAGTGTACTTGGAAAGAGCCTCCAAGGAGGTTTTGAGGGCGGCACCCCAAACTTTGGAGTCAGCGGGACCGGCAGGCTGAGAGCGCAGAGAGGCCGTTAGAGAGTTGAGGAAGATGGCGAATAGGGCACCAGAGGTACCGTCCATCGACATCTCGACAACAGGGACGATTCCAGCGAGATCGACAACAGCATCACCTGTGAAGCCCAGTTTGTTGATGTGCTCGAGGACAGCTATATATCATGGTTAGCATACATGTACACCAATGCCTATGTCAAAGTCAACTTACCCTCGGCTCCGCGCTTGAGACCAGTACCGCAATCACCATCACCGACAATAGTATCAAACTTTGTGACCTCGGGCTCAACCTCAATAAGCTTCTTGAGACCACCTTCAAGGGCAGCCTTGGCAATGGCAACATCGATAGTAACACCCGAGGGTTTCACGGTGGTGGTCTTGCTCTCCTCGTTCTCCTCGAGGGTAGCAGTGTTGTTAGCTTCCCAAGAAGCAGTGCGAATAGGAGCAGCCCAGCCAGTAGCTTCACAAGGAGCATCCAGTAGCTGCACCATGCTAGAACCCGCAATGCCAGTGTCGACAGTATTTAGCAAGGTGATGCTGAACCCCATGCCGTTAAGACTAGTCATGTATGTACCACTCAAAATACGAACAGGCTTGATTCCATGCTTGGAAGAAAGCTGCTCAACAACCTCGTTGGTGATACCACCCATCTCCAAGATGCTAACACCACCGAGGTTATTGACCATGAGCACAACTTCCTTGGAGTTGACTTTCAAGAATGCACGATCCTTGTCAGTCTGATCCAGGAGCTGGCGAAGCATCTCCGATACCAGCGTCGAAAGCTCGGCCGTCATACGGCCCGAACCCGCCTCATTGTGGATACCCATACCCAGCTCAACCTCACCCGGCGCCAAAGCATCACCCTCCGCCTCCGAGGCACGGCCCGGAACGTGGACATGGTCCAAACTAGCACCAACAGTAACCAAGTTCTCTGCAGTCAGTCTCGCAACCCGCGCGACATCTTTCAACGACGCACCAGTGGCAGCCAGAGCACCGGAGATTTTGTGGACAATAACAGTACCAGCGATACCACGACGGCCGACCTTTCCACCCTTTTCGCGACCAACACCAACGTCATCTCCGACAACAACCATGTCAACATCGATACCAACGGCACGAGCCTTCTCGACAGCCACAGCAAAGTTCATGACGTCACCGGTGTAGTTCATTATGGTGACCAGAACACCCTTGGAGCCATCCACTCTAGTCTGGATGGCGGCACGAATTTGCTCGGTGGAGGGTGAGGCAAAGATGGTACCGGCGACGGCTGCGGAAAGCATGCCGGGACCAACCATGGCAGCAAAGCTAGGCTCGTGGCCAGAGCCACCACCACTAATAACGGAAACTTGTTTTGGAGCAGTAGAAGGACGAACATAAACAATCTTGTGGGGAGCATCCAGCGCAATTGAAGGGTTGGTAAGAGTTAAGCTGCGCAAAGCAGCGTTAACAAGGACCGTGGGGTCATTGATAAAGTGCCTAGAGGACATTTTGACGGAGAATTGGTGTCTTGAGAATGACTAGACTAAAAAATGACTGAAGGATATGCCACGATTTCCAGAATATATAGAAGCTTCAGAAACAGCCTAGCGTTGGATACTGAAAGAATAAGCTATGAAGCTTATGATGTCATGTAGCTGGATAGCCGAGTTTCCTTGGAACAAAGGATGATGATGGAATATAACAAAAAAGAGATGGATGATAGAAACCTACTTCGTAGTCGTGAATGAAGAAAAGAGTATTGATGAAATCAGTAAAAGAAAAAGAAAAAGAAATGTACTCTTGGTCATATCCTCTACTTTCCAAACCAAGGCTTTCAGTGCCGTCATATCACGTGATTTAACACGGCCCCGCTTGCTAATGCGTTAAGCGCATACACTATACAAAAACGGACACAGCAAAAACGGACACAGCCCGATAGAGCACTAACAGTTGTTGATCTACAGACAGCATCATGGCTTTGCTACCGCCATTTTTCAGCCGCATTTAGATTACATCCACTGCTCCAATCATGATGGCAAAGTTGGTGGGTGTGTGGACGGTGCGAGACAGAGATAGGTGGAACAACCAAGGGTAGGTGCGGAGCCAGCGATGATGGTGTAGTATGGTGTGGCAGTGCCGATTTCTGGTGTGATTGGAGTAATCATTTACAGTTACTCCAAATATTCATGATCCAACATAAAGGAGATGTCAAAATGATTATTGATTTGACGATTAGAAGCAGAGGATTTGTCTGTAGCAGAGCCGCAATATTAGCGCCATGAATTTCCTGGTCTGGAAATCTAGCTCCCTGTTCTAGGTTTCAGTGGGTGGTTATGAGTGCCGCCTTGGGTATCAAGTTACAGGCTATAGCAACTAGTGGTAGCTTGATTACTGAGTGAATAATAGCTTCATTCTTAGTCCACACCTTGTTGCTTCTACCTTGTGCCTAAATCTTCATTTTGTGAGACTTTTGTGGGACTAGATGCATGCATTTATCCATTGATGCACAACCAGACATGTGTTGATGCATGATAAGCCTAGTTACACGACCATTAGCACACAGACTTAGGGTTACGATGAATCACTAGAACACGGGTGACTTTTGCCCTTTATATCGGAGCTGTGTCACTATACATGGACTCGAAAAATTGGAGACGGCTATCCACAAAAATCAATGCCGCCCCGCTCCGGCCAGTAACCAACTTTCAAGGTTGTATAAAAGTGGATCATATCATACCCAACTAACCAATAGGAACCGCACCCTAACGTTTCAGCTCCCACACAACAATGATTCATCAAGTTGTGGCCAGCACTTGCCCAAGGAAACGATGAGCAAACGGTAAGCTTTCTCCACATGTTGGTTGCCTTTTCCCCACTACACCAACTACTACTCTAACGTCTCAAAGCTTAGGGTTCATTGGGGTTCATGGGTTTCAGAATTGCTGTCTGGGTTGTCAAGTTCCCGTGTGATTTCCCAAGTAAAGCGCAAAGCACCGACCCTTCAGCATCGCCACTACTGAAACCTCCTAGTCACATTTTGTCTTTTTTTTTTTTTTTTGTTCCTTGCCTCTCCCGCATGACCTTTTTGTCTTCCTCAAATATCCATTCTTTTTTTTCCTGCAAAATTGCACTAGCCATGAACCCTCTTCAGAAGAACAAGGTTGACATCAAGGTGAGTTTAAGCTCCAATTATCAATGACCCCGCGAACTTCCAGCGAACTTTCATCCCCCCCCCCCCGCCTTTGTCCATCGGCCGCCCGTCCCTGCATCCGCGTCCACCGTCACCGCGACCCTCAAGAAATCTCCACTACCTTTGACACAAACTACTATCTGTTGGGATATTCCACTCCCACTTTCACCCTCCTCAACTCCCCCCTCCAAAATATATAATACATATATCCAAGCGCCTGACTAACAACTCCATGTCCCTCCTCCATCTGTAGTCCCTTTCCCCCGAGGAGCAGCGCCTCTTCCGTCTCTACGGCAAACTCCCCTCGAAATCCGACCACTTTGCCAAGCACTTGAAGGAGCGCAAGTACTTCGACTCTGGCGACTACGCCCTTAGCAAGGCCGGCAAAGCCGATAGCGTCGATACAGGCTCCGTCGGCTCCCAGCACCCGCAGCCCGAGAACATCCCTCACCGTGAGTCTGCTAGTGGGGGTGCCAACGGCGCCAATGGCCAGGCGCTTAAGCATGCTGGAATCAATGGTGTGACTCCCGCTGCTGCGGCGTCGCCTGCCAAGGAAGCTAGCTTCTTGAACCGGGAGACTAAGCCTGAGGGCGAAGGCGAGGGTGAGCTCGAGGCTGAGAAGTCAGCGGAGGTTGAGAAGCCTGGCGAGTCTCAGGGGCTTCCTATTCAGCCGTAAGCCTTACAGTGGAAGTTTTAAAATGGACTTCACGGTTCCAGATAGTGTGTGCCCATGATCTAGGGTCATCATGCCAGCTATAAACTATATAGCCAAGTATGCTCTGGCGGGTTGTGCTTGATCACTAGAGCTATTTCTTGCTCAGTCTTTTTTTTTTTTATCTTGGCAGATACTACGCCACCTGTTGGTTACGATATTCTTTGTTTCTTGGATTTGTCTGCATTTTTACTGTTACTCATTGGCGTTATAAGCTCCGGCCTGATATTGTTTCCCCCGAGTTATGTTGTCTGCTTTCCATCTGTTTACTTGTCTGCACATATCGTTTTTTTTCCTTGTTTCATGGAGGGGCAGCTGTGGAAAATAAATGTTGTCATTGTTGTCCTTGTTGTTCTACCACAGACGTTGTTTTGTTTTTATCGTGTTCTCGTCATCTTATTGAATGTACCTACCTGTGTATAACCCGAGCTACCTACAACGAGCTTTGATTTCCCATGATTCCACGAATTGTAAAAAACGGTTGTATGTTTGTGAACAAATCTGGTCACCATCCCCAAGTCTTTGGGATTTGGTTCGCTCTTGATATTTGCATGTGGATATAGCTATTCTAGATGAGGTACGCCAGATGTGCAAAATTTGTCTAGCAAGATATGTCGATGGACCCAAGTGTATATCATCGAATTAGATGTGACCTCAAATCAAGAGGTGAAAAAAAAAGAAAAAAGAACTTGCCAGAGAAACCCCCAAACGCCAACCGTAAACCATTCCCAAGTACCAATTGTTCTTTTGATCTTTGCACGGCAAAGATATAATCTTCAAATTTGAAGATACGGTGATGAAGCCATGGCTTCATATGGAACTTGTCCATTACCAGCACCTTTTAGTGTTGTACAGAGATAGATATACAGATATCTTACAGCTCCAGGGCCTTCTTGGCCATGGCAAGAGCACCGTCAAAGGTGGTGTTTCCACCAATGAAACCAGCAGCATGAACAAAGACACCACCAGCAACACCAGTGATGCTGGAGAGCTCCTCGTCACGGAATCCACGCCACTCCGCGGGCAGAGGCTTGCGGCTCTGGAATGAATCCTTGCTCTCAGGCACGCACTGCACGCGCCACTTTGCACCCGGGACGGGTTTCTCAGGGTACAAAACGTACAGAGTCGAAGCCCTGTCATCTTCCAACTGATACAGATGGTCCTTCCAGGGAGCCGAAGTACCCTCAAAGACCAGAATGCGGCCTTCGGGGTCAAACTCCTTGCGCTTATCGAAAGCGGCCTGGACGACATCGCGGGCGGGAAGCCATGAGGAAGAGTAGTAAGACAACTCCTGCTCAAACTCCTCGCCGATGCGGGCAGAGGCCTTGAGAAAGCGGGCATCCTCCTGGGCCTGAGCCTCGACGGGGTCAGAAGGGACGGGGTCATTCCAGTTGGGGTTGAGGCGACCGACCATAGCACCGAGAGTGAAGCCACCGTTAGAGAAGCGCTTCTCAATACCAGCGGCAGTCATCTGAGCGGGATCGTATACGGAGATACCGTTGTCATGGGCATCAAGAGCCTCAATGAAGCTTTCGTAAATCTTGCGCCAGATTATGTCGACTTTGGTGTCATCTTCCTTGATATCGGTAGTGCTGTTAGTGCGCAGAGCCTGGGCGACAAGAGCACGGCCAAAGTGCATGTAGACCAGGCCGGCGCTGGACAGCTTGGTGGCACGCTCGGGGAAAGTAGTAGTGAAGCCGCGCTGGTGATGGTCGAAGCGCTTGGCGGCACCATCGTACTCACCACCGACATCAACGACGGTGTGACAGGTAGCCAGGACGGCGGGGTCACGGGTGCGGACTAGGGACGAAGCAGAGTACTCAGGCAGCATGCGAAGCATGTGAACAGCCAAAGCCTCATCGGCGTGGAAGTGGCCGTTATGAGTACCGATCAACGGACCATCGAGCTTAACTCTCTTAGCTGCGGCTTCAATGGACATTTTGAGGGATTTAAGAAACATAGAATAAAGGAAATGTAGATGTAGATGGTGGAAGTGGGCAAAATCTTTAGAGCTTGATATTGGCTTACTTCATTCGAGCTTCAAAAAGTTGGACAAGGATTTAAATACCTGATTTTTGATAGGTCAAGCAGGGGGACCCTCCATTGGACAGCAATAAGTTACTATATTGCAACCCGAACATTTTGAACGTCTATTCCTTCACGTGCTAGATCACGTGACAGCACTTTAGTGCGAGAAAGCTCAAGCCAAGGGCCGGCCTGGGCGCGACATTCGCGATCGGATCAGCCTCGCGATTTGATATTATGGCTTCTAACATGAACACCAATTTCATCAGTCATTCGTTACCAAAAATCCAATAGAAATTTTTGCCATTTTCAACCTTTCCGCCTTTTACAGCACCAAAACTCCAACGTTCCCTCCGCAACAACTACAATAACAGACCGTCCTTTGAAAATCTGGTTTCAACCGTTCCCGATCAATTTTGTTCATTTAATTTTTTTGTCTTCATCTAAATCTCAATTTCATTTACAATACCTTGCACGATCATCGTGATACCCGCTATATTGATACTGCGATAATCGACTTTTTGTCTTGATATAGTTGCCGATTTGAGCCAGTTTCATACTAAAATTCATCGCGTTTCAATTCTTACTTCAATCGCCATCTCCAACACACATCAAATTACCACAATGTCAGCCACAGAACCTAGGCGCAAAACCATCGATCAGTCGGCGACCGAGGAAGACGCCAAGCCCAATGGCGAACCCAGGCCGACGTACCGATCATACAAGAAGAAGTACAAAAAGATGATGGCCCGCTTTGAGCAAGCCTCGCGTGAGAACCGGGAAATTTGCAACAGCGAGATCTTTGCGCATTCCATCATCAACCGGATAGCAATTGAGAATGAGTAAGCCCGCTATTATGCCCATCTACCGTTCTAGTCATGGAGGATCCTGAAGGTGTCTGGCCGGCCGCCACAACCTCATTTCTGGTAACTAACTTGTCTGCAGTCGCCTTCTGGGACTCATGCTGGCCATGAACAATACCTCGCAGATCCCCGCCAATAAGCGCATTGATCTAAGCCGAGACCCTTCCACTGACCCTGCGGTTCCGCAACTCGACATTGACGTTGCCAACCCCGAGGAGAAACTCACCTACGGCAAGGCACTCAAGACCCTTGAAGCTACTGTACCCCACGCTAAATACGAAACTGTCAAGTCGGCTCAACCCGATGTTGTCGCGGATCTCCAACCTATGGATGGCAAGCACAACCCAACGGCCTTCCTGACCATGGACGATATCAACAACTACATTTACGAAATCGACCAAAAGCTAGGCCACAAAGTCAAATCCCCATTGCCTACCGCCGACGCCGAAATGTACAAGGTGCCATCCAACCGCGACTACATCCTCAACAATCCCGTCAGCGAATACAATTGGCTCCGCAAACACGCCCCCAAGACCTTTCTCCAAGACGGTGTCTCTACACACATAGCCGGTACACCCGGTCCTTCTGTCCCCGGAAAGGATCTGCCTGCTCGATTTGCCGTTGCGGCCAGGGGCCGCATCATGAAGCGTGGCGCGCCACGGGGAGAGTCAGAGCGGTCAGATGATGACGAGATATCGTTAAACAGGCCCATGAAGAAGCGACGGGTGACGGAAGCGGAGGAATTGGGGCCGCCGATGAAGATTCGGCATCATACGGGAATCAAGACTCGGACGCGGAAGCCGAATCCCAAGAAGCCAGCACCAGAGGCTGCGGTACCGGTTGCTCCTGCCGAGGAGGAACCCGTGGCTGAGGCTTAAGCGCACTAATCTTTTTTTTCTTTCTCTTTTTTTCTTCCCCATTGGGGTGTTTCAGTATCGTTGTGTGTATTATGGAATAGGATATTGGAGTTGGTTTCTGGGTAGGTGGGCATGGCTTCATTTATGGCGTTCATGGGGTTGTTTGCTTTATTAGTGTCTTGTTGGTTTCTGTACCAGTTCTGTATTGCTACGGCTTTTGCCAAATATTAAATGAAAACTACAGATATTCTATGTTCACATCCTTTCTACCCTTCAATTGACATCATGATATGAAGCTGTGATTTTCGCGTGGGCGGAAGTCATCGTTTTTGTGGTATAACATGACAGTACATGGCCAAACAACTAAAATGGCTCTAAAAAGAAACATATTACACAAATAAATGATAGTAAAAACGTATAACAAGAACTTAACCCTCTAGCATACCCTCAGTTTTCACCCAACTACAAACCCTCAGTCACCAGTCAGATTCAAGCGGACAGAATAGTCTTGAGCTTACCCTCAACGGCATCCATGTACTCGTTGGTAGTGACATAGTCCTTGCGCTCTTTGTTCCCGCAAGCCTGCGCCAGATCCTTGGTCATGACACCATCGGCATCAACAGTCTCAATGCAAGCACGCTCCAGGGAATCGGCAAACTGGACAAGGTCGGGGGTGTTATCGAGGCGGCCACGCTGGGCTAGACCGCGGGTCCAGGCGAAGATGGAGGCAATGGGGTTGGTGGAGGTCTCGTTGCCCTTTTGGTGCTCGCGGTAGTGGCGGGTAACGGTGCCGTGGGCGGCCTCGGATTCAAAGGACTTGCCGTCGGGTGTGATGAGGACTGAGGTCATGAGGCC
Organism: Bretziella fagacearum; assembly: GCA_002018255.1. Lineage (NCBI taxonomy): Eukaryota > Fungi > Ascomycota > Sordariomycetes > Microascales > Ceratocystidaceae > Bretziella > Bretziella fagacearum. The sequence goes on along the minus strand of MKGJ01000056.1, from coordinate 46,704 downwards.
GAGGGAGCCAAAGCCTTGGGCGACGATGTCGGATTGGACGTCACCGTCGTAGTCTGTAAGAGAATAGTAGTTAGATTGCTGGTGGGTACAAAAGAAAGGACACCGAAGTCTCAAGAGGCTACTTACTCTTTAGGGCCATGATGTAGCCGCCAGAGCTCTTGATCATCTGAGCGACCATGTCGTCAATCAGGCGGTGCTCGTACCAGATGCCCTTGGCCTCAAATTCAGCCTTGTACTGAGTATTGTACAACTCCTGAAAGATATCCTTGAATCGGCCATCGTATTTCTTGAGGATAGTGTTCTTGGTGCTCATGTACAGAGGCAGACCCTTGGTCAGGGCCAGCTTGAACGAAGAGTGAGCGAAACCAGTGATGGACTCGTCAGTGTTGTACTGGGTCTGAGCGACACCGCCGCCGTTCTTGAAGTTGAAGACATCAATGGCAGTGGGGGCCGAGCCGTCGGCGGGGGTGAAGGTCATGGTTAGCTTGCCGTTGCCGGTGATGACGAGGTCCTTGGCACGGTACTGGTCACCAAAGGCGTGGCGGCCAATGATGATGGGCTTCTTCCAGCCCTGGACAAGGCGGGGAATGCGGGGGATGACGATGGGTTCGCGGAAGACGGTACCGCCGAGGTGGTTGCGGATGGTGCCGTTGGGAGACAGCCACACTGGAGAGTAAAAGGGATACGGGTTAGCGACGGGACGGGGTTTTTACAATGCGCCGAAGAGATTAACGACCGCGTGGGGTGGGATGCGGGGCTTACTTTGCTTGAGCTTAAACTCCTTGACGCGCTGCTCATCAGGAGTGATGGTAGCGCACTTGATACCAACCTGGTACTGCTTGATGGCCTCGGCGGCATCCAGAGTGACCTGGTCGCTGGTGGCATCACGGTGAGGGAGACCCAGGTCATAGTACTTCAGGTCAACGTCCAGGTAAGGGTGGATGAAGCGGTCCTTGATGGATTGCCAGATGATGCGAGTCATCTCGTCACCGTCGAGCTCAACGACGGGGTTCTTGACCTTGATCTTCTGGACGGCAGTGGCCATGGAGCGGCGGGAGCCGGCGACCATGGTGGCCTGGAAGGCGCGCTGGCGCAGGGCGTTGGAGAAGGCGGAGTTCATTTTTTTCTTTTTCTTTTTCTTTTTTTGGAGTAAATGTAGATTGGTATGGTGATGAACTATTCCCAAAAGACAATCAAAGGAAAACGATAAAAATAGAGAACGGAAAATCAAGTAAACGCAACTGTTCTGATGAGGTCTCCCCGGCCGGCGAACGAGGCTCTAAAACAATGATGTCGTCAAAAGTTAGTACGGAGAAAAAAAAAAGTCAAGACCGAAAATCGGAGCCGACAAGGGCAGTTTCCCAATTCCTTCCCTTGATGGGACCAGCGGGATCGCCAAGCTCCAAAATAGGCAGGGACCATCTATCTTTTGATTTTGTAGTGGGGGTAGTTGCCGTTATTTTAGAGCTGTCAGCGACGACATCGTGAGAAGGTGGTTGTTAGGACTACATGTATGTATGTAAATGGAACGGACTGGCTGAGGTCGGTGAAAGGGAGCAAATGAATGACTCTTTGGTGGTTTGAGCGGATTGCTGGGTTATTTATGACCTGGTCACTCACTGACTAACACTAAAAGGTAAATCCGCCTGTAAATGGATGACGGAGAGAGGGATGGTCGGAGGACGATGAGAAGCGCCGAAAGGATTGTCAACATGGGAAGAAGAGCTTGTTTATGATAGTTTGTAGAGAAACAAACAAGAGACTCGAAGAAGCCCAGAAGAGGGTTAAAAAGAGCGCAAAAGTGTGGAGAAGACAGTCGGTTACCGATGGATCATAGAGGCTTAGAACGGCATGGTTGGCCCAGAGAAGCTACAGAAAGGAATGTTTGAGTTGTAGGTACGTTATCCGCGGCGCCGTTGACGGTGGAGGGCATTTCTAGTACTCCGGCTAAAGTCTGCCATGTTGAGATACAGGGGAGTCGATGATGTTGGAATTGTGTACTGATATACATCATGCCACATCACCAAGATGATGCTACTATAACTATATGCATATCTTGCAATATTATAATTCCTCGCTTAACCAGCCTTATTTTAGGCTAATTTAAATGCACTTCTAGTATCATAGTTCCGAGTATCCGGAGATCTCCTCGGAGTCGGATCGGAACAACTCTGTGGGGCCGATCTCCGTTTCATACTGCTCGAGAATAATCCGTTCCTGGCCGTAGGTTTCGGTTGCCGATTATATGGAGTTCTACGGAGGATCTACATGTCGGTAAGAGTATTCAGGTCAGTCAACAAACACACCCATGGCGTCTCTCGCGGCATCATACCTCTTTAGGAAATTGGACTGTTCTTCTTTTTTTTTTGTTGCTGGCAATGGTATCACTTTTTCTGTAGGTTGCTGATGCTGCGCCTCATCACATCCCAATGGCCTGGCCTAGCCTTGACTGTTAGTATTACAAGGGGGGGGAGTGAGAATCATAGAATGTCTGGGGGTTGGTTCTGGAGGCTTTGGCAGATGGTATTTAGTTAGGTAAGGGAAGGGGCAGATGAATAAAAGTGCGGAATTAGAGCGTAATGTATGTGCGTGTGTGTGTGTGTGTGTGTGTGTGTGTACTTACTGTTGATTGATGGCTTGGCTGGTAGGGACTGCCGGTGGCGCTTGGACTTGGGCTGGCGGTAGAGGGGGGGAGGGGGGGGCATTAGTAAGGTTAGGTATAGTGACTCACTTACTAATCTCAGACCACGGCTCACTAGAACAAAGTCTTGACCCGCCAAAACCCCCAATGGGTAAAAGACGGCTGACAGGATAGTTGTTGTTGGAAGATTTTCATATTCTTGTAATGTAATCCCATTAGGACTTGCCGCCCATGATCTGAGTATCCGGCTATTGATAGGCAACTATTAACCAAGTTCCGCACATCACGTCACTGTTTACCCGTCGTCTCCTTCTGGTTGGTCCCTTGTCCCTTTGATCTCTCAACCGGAAATAACGAGGCACATCGCTTCAACCATTCGGAACATAAGCGGCGCATCGAAATATCCTGGTCTAACCTCTCTCCTCTCTTTCAGTATGGTCCGTTGCCTCACCGTATAGGCGGTCCGACCAGGTCTTCATTGGTAAAAGTCTCATGATCAGTTGACCTACCCTTCTGGAAGCGGTGGTTGCGTTGAAGGCGAGACGTACTTTTGATGCCACTTTTATCACAGGGTAAATTGTAAGTACCTATATATGCTCGAGACTCTATTTGAATGCGGCGTAGGTAGGTGCTTTGCCCTGGAGAAGACTCGGAGACATCTCTTTTCCAAAGTATACGGGAGTGGTGGACAAGGTTATATTTTGGGGGGGTATCTTTGAGTGGGCATGTGTGGGATTAGGTGTGCCTCTGCGGTAAGATCTACAAGCCAACAAGAACAGCAGGACAAAGTGGTTCCTTAGGGTCAGCAGTTCCCGGGTATTGGTATCCAATATGAATGAACTAATCCTACATGATGTAGATGCCCCCCCCCCCTCCTCCTCCTCCTCCTCCTCCTCCATATTTTCTTAATATCCCTGCAGGTCGGCGACCATCTGGGAAAGACTTGGCCGAGAAATCAATATCACACAGAAAAAGATGGGTTCAACAAGGGAAGGGGAGAGAGAGGGAAGAGAGAAGTGGAGTGATGAGCAGGCAGAATATGCAGGACTTTGGAAATGAGGAGGGGGGGGGGGGGGGGGTGAGTGGAGACAATATAGAGACTATCAGAAGCAGAAGGCGGTGACGGATGGGATGAACTGAAAAGACAGAAATAGATGGAGTGATGTCAAAGGAAGGGAAAAAGTGCAGACAGTGCATATTCAGATGTCTAGTAGATACACAAATAGATGGGGACAAGCTGTCTTATAGGACCTATATTGGATTGAAGCAACCATTAGTAACATGACAGTGCCTGTGGTGCCTGTGATGCCTGTGATGCCTCACTGGATGGGAATGTAATACTGCATATCCTTCATCTCCTCATACTTCCCAAGGTGGCCAGGAGCAAGATTCCACTTTCCCCAAGAACAGTAAGTTGGGGAATTTTGATTTACACTGTAGGGATATAGAAGGGCCCGCTTAGAGCATACCGAACTAGGGGACAAGGCAAGGGAAGAGTAGAGAGAGCATGTGTCAGATGTGAAGATTACAACACACATGCCATCTTTTACTTTTTGTCAGGCTGTCAGTTCAGTGGGTTTTCTTTCAATAGAGGGGAGGGGTATCTATTTTAGCCCTATATGTACAAGTATAGTGACAAGATGGCTATTGAATCACACAATACTATCTATAGTTGAGTCCAATGCTCCTTAACTTTGAGAAAACAACAGATAATCACTGATGATTTTCAACATGAGTACTCTCAAGAAAACAAGCATCTATCCATATTTCCAACAGAACCCTTCCATCTCCTGCCCCCTTCTCTCTCTCTTCTCTTCCTGTGCCACATTCTTGCAGTAGTCAGATGAAAGCTGCCTTGCGCTTATGCAGTCTTTCAAATATTGTATCATCTGCATCAAGGCAGTCTCCCCAAGTATAATTCCTGTCTTGGGACACTATCCTACATGTCTTGAGGCCCCAACAGACCCATCTCCTGCAAACCCACTGACATGCAATTTACCTCATTGACCAATCAAGACCTTGTCTGCCTTTAGGATATTGGGATTACTCACTGATTATCTGTAATGATGGAGCTTGGCAGTTGCTGGTACTTTCGGAGTATGTTTCCCATTATGAATTCTTGACCGTAGGTGACGACGGAAGTGACTGGGTATGCTTACCAAAGGGGTAGCATCTTTCGAGGAGAGTGGATGAAGATACTTACTGGCTCCGGGATAGATGTTGATTCGAAAAAGAAAAAACAGGAGACTGCGGGATAGAGTCTGATGTGGAGGAAGATGTGCTTGTCTCTGTCTATAGACCACGTCACTCCCCATTGTTCATCTGTATCTTGATACAGAATTCTGCCACAGTATTCTTTGCAACACATGACCTGTATTTTTCTATTCCTTTTTTTTTAAAAAAATATTTTTATTTGCTACGGCTCGCTTACATGTTGCTTATGCCCCAAGCTTACCCTGATATTGCCGCCGTTTCAGCAAGTACCAAGAGAAACCCCAATATCCAGGACGATAGAGGCCAAGAGAAAAAAAAAAGACACAATGGACAAAAGGGCCCAGCAGAAAGTTTATATGAATCTGAAGTGCTGGAAGACTGTGTGGAGTTTTGTCTAGACAATTATAGGGATTATTAGGGTAATGAGACGTGAAATCTCTCAGGCAAATCCCATATAGGGTCAGTATAAGCTATAAAGATTGGTAGACACATATAAATTCCTACCCCCCCCCCCCCCCCCCTTTATCTGGATAAGGGTTTTCTTTCTTATAGGGCCAACAGACTTGAACAAAGTTTGTCAAAAGGTCCCTACAGCCGAAACTGTCAAACCTGTCTGTCCTCCAAATCTCTCTATTTACCAGCCAGAATATTATTCAACACGTGGAATTAGAAGAGGAGGAGAAGAAACAACAACTAGTAACCACATCAAGGCAGTATCTTGCGATATTGAACCCTTCCTTGCCACTGCCACTTGGTTAGCGGGGGCCGCTAGTATACGAGAACAAGGAATCCTGGGTTGGCCTTTTGGAAAGAGAGTCATTTTTGGTCCTTTTTGTTTTGATGTCCCACCGGGGACTATGGGTTTAATTCCGCAAGACTAGGGAAGGCCCTCGTTTAGCGGGAGGTTGAAAAGAAAAGAAAAGCAAAGCAAAAGGGAAGAGAGAAGATGGCAGTTAGAGAGTCTTGTTTGTATCAGACTATCAGAGAGTCTGAACTCTGGTCCGTGTGCGTGCTGCAAGAGTTGATGAGCTGAACTGCCAGGAAGCATTTGAAGGGGGTCGGGATCATATAAGAGTGGTTGCTATAGACATGGAGACATATTAGACAAGTGACAAGGAGGGACTTGATACTAGTATTGAAAAGAAGAGCTGGATGAGAGGATGTTTTTTTTTTTTTTTGGAAAAACATCCGAGTATAGATTTCAAAGCTGAACTCGGAGTATGTGGAATCATTAAAATAGCCTG